>CBMN010749804.1:0-11485 GCA_000582825.1 Hordeum pubiflorum | reverse complement strand
GAAATACTTATCCATACTGTGCTGCATCACCCGTTCCTTTTCACGGAAAACCCAACGTAGATCACAAGTATCACCGACCGGGAGGGTGGTTGATGCGAGCTCCCTTTGCGCGCCCCTCTCTATCCTGTAGGTGCGGCTTCGGCCCTGCGGCCATGGACGTGCCTCCCCTCCATGGCTGGTCAACGCGGCTCCAAATTCGGTGCTCCACGTGTGCCATGTCCCTTCCAGCTCGCTGGCTCTGCCCTACCCCTTGCAGGTGTTCTCCGGTGGCCGGCATCCACCCGGTGCGGCTCTGGCTCCTTGCTCCTGGAGATGTGCTTTCTTTCTGGCTCCTTGGCTCGTTGGCGCCCCTGCGGCTCTAGTTCGGATGGCCTGGATCTGCTCTCCACTCTAGATCCTGGCTCGTCCGGGTCTTCGTCGACCTCCGTTTCCCGTACGCACGTGTCCTCCCCCCCCACCGCCCAACCTCGCCCATGTTCGTTCCCCATCCTTCCACCTGATTCGTAGCTCTCACGTCCAACGGTGTTCGGTACCTCCTTTGGTAGTAGTCGTAGCTCCCGTTCCTATGGTGCATGTTCCGACCGACTGCTTGCCTTCATCTTCTTGGAATCTTGCTCCGACGGCTTGGGACTACTCAGACTCTGGCCAGGTGAAATCCTTGCTCTACATTTCAATGCTGGCAACAACGACACCCGCGAGGCGTCGTCCCCTTCTTAGAGCGCTGTCATGATCGGCATCTGTGCCCCTCTTCGAGCAATAGGAGAAACCCTAGGTTCGGCTATCCGGATCAGGCGGCGACGACATATCGATGTCGTTCTCCTTCGTGAAGGAGCTGTCTTGTTTGCTCGCGGTGTCCTTTGTGGTGGTTTTAGAGATATTTGTCGCCATGTTGGTTTGGTTTGGGTTGCTTCATAGGACGGCGGGCTTTCGCTGTCTTGTTTTCTCTTTCTGGGCCGAGCATCCCATGTCTCTTTGCTGCGGACATCATGTTCACGACTTTTGCGCTCGTGTCATGTGTTGTATCACCACTTGTATTCACTCTTAATTTCTTCTATCAATGAAATGATACGCAAGCCGCGTATTCATGAAAAAAGTTTTGTAGATTTATTCGATGTAATAATATAATACTCTAACAAATACACGTTGGCTTAAATACGTTGAAAAAAATCAAAATTTAATTTTTTTGGTTTCAAAACATTCTGGAAAAAATATGCATTTAAATAAAGATGTAATGTGCTTGTGTGTAAAAAACCACGATGAAATACCTTGAATTGTAACCTGTACAAAAAAGACAAAAAGCATGGCCTGGGAGCATGAATAGTATCATGTGTTATTAAACCCCAGATTTGTTTTTTTGCACAACCCTCGTTTCAACGTATTTCGTCCTGAAAATTTACACACTTATGCATAATGCCTTTATGTATATCTGTATTTTTTGAGAATTTTTTGAAACGTAAAAATATGAATATTGATGAATTATGAATTATGAATTTGGAGGCCTTCATGAAGGCCGAGCTCCAAAAGCAATTTCCGAAGAGCAAGTCATTTTGAAATTAGATTAGTGAGAAGTTATGTCAGTTTGGAGTGTATTCTGTTTTACAGATATGCTAACAACATGACGTGAGATTTTAAGGCATGACAAATCAAACATATTTTATGACGATTATGTTGGCACGATAATGGCAAATTTAATTGGCGAGCACATAAATTTTTTAATTGGTGAGTATATGAAGCGTGACGGATTTGCCATACTCACCAATTAAGTTTGCCACCCACGGCAAACATAATGTACCATGAAAAACTTTTGATTTGCTATGCATACAAACATATAATGTTTGCTCGATATTCGAGTCCTTGTTTTATTCTGAAAAACCAACTGATTTAAATTAGCACTTTCTTCATTAGTGATCTACAAACGCGGACGCGCCCGGTCGATTTCACTAGTCCGCGCAGGTGCGAAGCCCGGATCCGCTATCGTCCTCGCCTTCAGTGCGACTTCCTCTTCTCCACCAATCGACCCAGCCTAGCAGCAAGGCGGCGGACGGGAGGATGATGGGAAGCAACAACCCCGGCGGCGCAGGGGGAGGGGGAGCGGGAGGGATGGCCCCGGGCACGGGGGCCGGCGGCAGCGACGGGCGGCACGACGACGAGGCCGTGCTCACCGAGTTCCTCTCCTCCCTCATGGACTACAACCCCACGGTACGCCGCCGCCGCCGCATGCCCTAATCCCCTCTCGTTACGCCGAGTTCCGTGTTTGATTCGGTCGCGCGGCAGATTCCGGACGAGCTCGTGGAGCACTACCTCGGCCGAAGCGGCTTCCACTGCCCCGACCTACGCCTGTGAGCACCCCTTACACCTCCAATTTTCTCTCCCGAGAAGGCAGATGTCTGGATCGGTGGTTCAGCTGAGACCCCCCTTTGCCGCTCTAGGTTAATCTGGAACTGAAATTTGCCAAGCATAGTGATGATGGAGCCACATCGAGTTGTTTTAGCACGCTGTAGTTGTAGTCGGAGAGAAATTACTGTTTCCCCTTCAACACGGCGATTATTGGTCCACATGAATGACATGTTTCTCTTCTTCTTTTGTTTCCTAATTTCGTGGTCTGCAGAACAAGGCTGGTTGCTGTAGCTGCTCAAAAGTTCATTTCAGACGTTGCAAGTGACTCTCTTCAGTACGTGAATCCACAATCTCACTAGTTTGCCTCCTCACCTCAATGCATTTCGTCTGTTGGTGTGAGCATGTCATAACCCATAGGAATCGCAGTATAACTTGTGCACCTATTTCATATTGCGCTTGTCCTTTCTCTTGAATTAGGCACTGCAAAGCCAGGGTTGCAGCACCTATCAAAGACAACAAGAGCAAACAACCGAAGGTGAATTTACTTCTTAATTCAAAATCCCATGTTACTTCCCTCAACTTCCTTTTCCATGTTACTTCTTGCACGAGACCTGGCATGCCGTTCTTACTCCTTGGAGTTAACTCATGACATCCTTTATTGTACTTCAGGATAGGCGTCTTGTATTGACAATGGACGATCTTTCAAAAGCCTTGCGTGAGGTAAACCATTTTTCTGTTACCTCTGAGTTTTTATTCTATGCAACGGCACACCCTTTACTACCTTCGTTCTCATGTTTGAAGCCCACATACACAGAAAAACAATTAGCCACTTACATCCTTATGAGCTGAATCTCTGCACTGGTTGACCCTTCTAGACCAAGAGAATTGCTTGATGTGGTTTTGTTCCAAGAGGCCAAAATATAAAATATCATATGGATTCAGTTTTATATGTTCCACGAACATCTTACAAGTACAAAGACACCTTACATGAAATCAGCATTTAAGCACGGTTGCACATGCTTGGGATGGGGTAACAGCCTGACACTTAGATAGGGGTGGAGCCAGAATTTTTTGCCGATGGGTTCATTCATTGACTTATTGTGAGCTTTTGTTATCACTTAAATAAGTGTTAAGTCTAATTTTACACCACCTTATTACATAAAGAAAATAGAAGTCCTTTTAAGAAAAGAATATAGCATTAAAATTAATAATAGACAGAAAAATGATATCTCTTATCATAGATAGTTGTTACATCAAAACTAAAGAAAGCAAGACATACCTGTTCGATAAAATTGTAAAAATCACCTGTTTAGAAATAGAGTAATACCAAAATAACTTAATAGCTTCATGTGCAGCTTCTCATCCTTCTAAAAACATTGAAAGAATGACATATTAGTTCGACAAGTTTAAAATAAGTAACATAAAACCAAATAATCATATAAGTCACTCACATTTTAGAGCGCCCCTTTTCAGTGTCATAATTTCAAAGATATTGAACACCACATCATTGCTAATGGTAGAGAACATATCTCTCTCCGAATGGAAAATTAGACTATGACTCATAAACTGGTCTCCTATTTTATTGCGTAATTTTTTCTTAACAACATTCATAGTTGAAAAGCATCTCTTGACGGATGTTGCGGCAACTGATAATACCAGTACTATCTTTATCTTTAGAAGTTGATAGACACAGGTCCCTGTTAAATATCTTCACCTAATTTTGTCTTGCTTGTTAGAATTTCTTGTATATTATGAAATTCGCTTCCAATTAGCAGAATCGTAAGACAACTCATCTAAATTAATTTCTCTTTGAATAGAAGGCTTTGAAAGATTTTTACAACATTTGATGCACCTCGCCTGATGGGTGGCCTTGAAGTGCCTGCATCATTATTTTGATCTGATGATCAATTTCTTTTTGAAAAATACCGGTCCATAACCTAGATCAGTCAGTACGTGGAGTAAACTATTCAAGAATTAGGGTACGCACGATAGAGAAGTGACGTGGTGATACGATCTCAGTACCTCGAAGTTGGAGTTCTGCACAACAATCGCCGGGCGCCGACTTGCTGTGGTCGACCTGCTGTTGTCCGTGGCGTCTGGCTAGTGACGGCCGATCGAGGACGAACAGGAGGGCATCAACAGGCTAGGTAGAATATCAACAGGCTAGGTACAAAGGCTGGGAGGCAATTTATTATTGGGCTTTTGGGCTTGTACGTGTTTATTAGGCTGTTCGCTTGGCATTGAAACTTAAAGGGTTCAGCCCTTGTTTTCCATTGGGTTCATAGCAGTATGTACCTACGTACGTGTAGTAGACCAGGAAAAATCGTTGGATTCATCTGAAGTTCTGAACCCAACGCCATGGGTTCATCTGAACCCAACGCTAGCATGCTGGCTCTGCCCCTGCACTTACATGTCTAATTGACAAATGATTTCATATAGTTTTGCCTTCTAATCACGGTTTGGAGGCCATACCGGTGACGGTACACTAACATTGAGTTATAGGGCCTGTATCTCTATAAGAAGAACTACACAGTTACCTACTGTTATGGATGCTGTACATCCTCCAAAGCAGCCGAAGCATACAGGGTTTATAAAGAGATAATAAATACATTGTGTGCTCTGTACTGAAGCAGATGGAATCACATGTGAATTGATGCCCTGGTTAGAAAAGCAGGAAAATGAAGGCAATGTGAATGGTGTTACAAAGGTTAAGATAATAATCATCTCCCAATTAACATGGGTAATGGTGCAATCACTAAAGATTGAATGACCAGAAGAAGCAATCTAACCACCGATCTCTAGCGAGAATGCTCATCCTTATAACAAACCAGTCAAACCATTATTCTCAAACAATCGGGGCACTTGTCAGATAGTTATAAATGTACAATGTTATTAACTGATTTCCTACAAGCCTGTATTGAATACACAGTATGTCTTCTGCCCACACCTTTTCTGGTTTCTAGTTTGCTACCTTCATCAGTAATCAAGTTCTCTGTATGTTTAGTTGCATGCAAGTAGTCAGGATGACATTGTTTGTAATCTTCAGGTTCAGAATCAATCTACTTTCAACCCAAACCTCACACACAAGGGCATGCTTCTCATGCAATATATGATATTGGTCAAGATGTTATACACAGGGAAATATCCTTCATCCACTTGTCAGACATCCTCCTGAAAAAACTTTGTTTGGTATGAAAGGATTGTAATTCTCACCAGACATGCTTGTGCAAGTGCAACGTGCCTCTAATTTGAGAACTCTCTCTCACCCCCGCCCCACATCCACCCACCCACCCACACCCACAGCACCTCACCATCATTAGGGTATGCCACCCAGTGTTGTGGTTCCTAAAATCTTTATCCTGTTTCGGCTTAGCTGATCCACTTGCCCACAAGCACCACCTAGTCCACTGGTTGATGCACTAGTGATCTGTTTAATCTTGTCCAAAAAAGTGATCTCTTTAAAGAGAAAGCATTTATGACTTCCATGGCAGATACTGAAATGCCAATATAGGTCATCAATGTACTCTACTTTGTCACAAGCATGATCATTTTAGGCGAAAACCCTACTTATTTGGTGGTTACTACTGACACATACCAGGCTAAAAGCTAGCGCATTCATGTATGATATGTTTGCAAGTTTGCAACTGTTCACTGTACAAAAAACAAGGTGGTGCACCGGCCTGAGCTACTCAGACAATGCAGCACCGAGGATTGTTCTATAAGATCTCTGCCTAGAGGCGACACTCTCTCACTTGACATATTTAGCCTACCTAGGTAGCTGGCTAGTCGGTGACGAGGCTCTAGGTGCCACCCCAACCCCTGCCGAGTGCCTAACACTTTCAGAGCTTGTGCGTATAAGCATATGCTTCATCTCTCTGATATGCGTTTATTTTTTAAATTTTGCTTGCAGCATGGTGTTAATCTGAAACATCCAGAGTATTTTGCGGACAGCCCATCAGCAGGGATGGCCCCCTCAACAAGAGAGGAGTAGAATCGATCGCTTCTTCAACAAGAGAGGGCTAGAATCTGTTGTTGCTTATAAGCATACCAAGTGAACGGTCGTGTCCTTCCCAACTTTATGTAACAAAACCTTGTAAGCATGTATGCAATGGCAGTTCTTGATGTATTATGGACCAATAGTTTGTGGTTGCCACCATTTGATGCTTATGTATAGTATTGCCGATTAAGTTCTCCCAGTTACCCCTGTCTTAAAACTGTCGACCAGATCAAATTGATTCTGTGTACCACCTAGGTTTGATTCCTGATGGTTGGCTAGCATAGATAGCACCAACATAAACTGGGAGGGAGTGCTGGAGAATGATGATCTGGAGATCAGATAGGTTACACTCAGCTTTCTATTTTGCCATCTCTACTGCCTTCAAGTCGTCAATGGTATCACTTGTGTGAGTTACAGGTTGATGGTATCATTTGTCTACGTGTAATGCCGCTGCAGCAGCTGGGTGGATGATTCCGGTGTCAGGAAATATTTGGACCGGCACGGTACAATAGCAGCAAATCACTTTTTTTGGGTCGGGTTGGCTGCACCATACCAGCTCGTCATGCTCGGAACAGTGGAACGAAGGCATCAGGGCATCTTCAAACACCTGCCCACCGCATCCGTTCATGGATCGGAGGGAACCAGTCCAGCCATAGCCTTCAAACCGGATTTCAACTAATCGGACGAATCACGTCAGAATTCATCAAAGTTCGAATAGAAAATAACACAAATCATCCATAAATAGCATTCACATACGTAGTGCAACAATAGTACAAATTCAACGAGATTAACCGGTTGTTCATGGATGCAGTAGCGGCGGCAGAAATTATGCAAGACCCAGGCAGCCTTTGGGAACTGCAGCACTGTAGCTACAGTGCTGCTGCAGTCTACAAAGGAAATAGATCTCACGCCCCAGGCAGCGGCCCGGGCTGCCTGGGCCTGTCTCCGCCGCTGCATGGATGCATCATGTTGTCCCACGCATACTGTTCCTTAAGCTTCATCCAACAACATATGTCGTGAATGGTTTGCCCTCTGACTTATAGTACACCGCGACACCACGTGCATGCTACACAACATGGAAAATAACGTTGAGTGAGTGAATGAATGAATCAATCAACATGTAGAGCATGAAGCAAAATGTATGATCTCTATGGTTACCGCGCGCAATGGCTACATTGCCTCCATCTGATCAACCTCGTCAAAACTTCCTGATGAAGTTCTGGATGGTGTACCATTGATACATTAGCGACTTGACATTGCGTTCATGGATGATGTGCATGTCATAGGGCACAATGTGCTTTTGTGCATGAAACGAACCATGCAAGCACTGCCAAAAGGCCCTCCTTGTGCTCCTGCCTACGAAGTCAGCAGATACGGCCAACCACACATCGCACAACAACTCATCCTCCTTTACCGAGTATCCCACCATCTTCTTACTCTAAGAAACGACATGAAGTTCGAAAATAAGCTGAATGTCATTTACCGAACACCTGTCGGGCTTGGTGTCCACAATGGATGACATCGACATGGGGGCGGAGGGTACCTGGCTGCAAACGGATCCAGAGTTGACGACGTTGTAGTACAAGAAGAGCGGGTGCGTGGGTGGGGGATGCAGATGTCCGGCAATGCCTAGGCGGCCACCAGAGAGGTACATCGGCGACGACGGATGAGGAGAGTGCGGATGCAAAGCAAGGTGGAGCAGGCGTGGAGTGGAAGAGAATAGGACCGGAAGGGAGGATTTTAGTGCACCGATGGTGTCGGAGTCCTGCGTGGCGGCGGTCCGGACTACGCAAAGCCTCCTCCCCGGTTTGCCTCCAATTTGCGGGAAAATAGATGTCCGCACCACTCCGCGAACCGATAAGGTACCGCGTTGAATGGCAGAATGGGTCTGGACAACTCGGTCCGGACTGATGCGAGTGTTTTGAGGGTTGACGTTTTTTTATTGAGTTGTTGATTGTTTTTTGAGATAGCTATCCGCTTATTCCAGGCGGTTTTGAGGGTCGGCATTGAAAATGTCGTTAGCTACATAATCTATGCTACCTTTGGATTAACCAGTACACTTTTTTTCGTGACATGCACGTAAATACTCCCTCCATCCCATAAGAGCGTTTTTGAAACTGTGTCAAAAACGCTCTTATATTATGGGATGGAGGGAGTAGCTAGCAGATGACATAGATTGAGCAAGGGGCCACCGGCGTGGGAAGCCACGTGCGATTTTGAAATCGACCAGACTTGATTCAGCCCGATCTTGCTCAAAGAAGAAACAAATGTTAGAATCGATGAAGTTTAAATGATTTGCAAGAGAAAATTTACACCACAACATAGTAACAACTAATCTTATATGCGTTAGTGAATTGGATAGGCGATGATGAACTTATTTAGCTTGCTAGTCTCTATTTGATAGACGTCATGCATGTTGCGCTAAAATCTATGTTAACAAGATTCCTATGTTTAATTCCTACATAAATTTTATTTTAAAATGAGTATTATACACACTAGATCAAACCAAACATCTAGATGAGATTATACCAAATACAAATTGTATGTATATATAACTGAATCGTGATATGTTTACGTTCACCGTTGATTGATGCTATTTCAATATCATGCATATGTCGAACCTATTGCCGAATCTAACTTGCAACATATTTGTAAATTGTACTTCCTCCGTTCGGTAATTCTTGTAGTGGCTTTAGTTCAAAATGGAGGGAGTACAATGTATACTCTACAAGGTTCTATTAATATATCCATCTAATAAACACTAAAAATCACGATGCAGATATAAGTTAGACATTATTTCTTAGAATCCTCTAGCATGATAATTTAATGAAATTAAAATATAGAACATATGAGCATACATATAAAATACGAATATGTATATATGCTCTATATAATTTATTGAACTGTCACATATATAATTAAAATATATTTTTTGTTACATCACTAACTTTATATTTAGCATAAATAAAAGGATCGGTGGTATACACCACTAATTATAATAAGTAACATTGGTTAATTACACCAACTAAATTATGTTGTTCCCCTAAAAAAAATATGTTGTTAACTACACCAACTACATAACAAAAACTATACTCCTTAAATTATAGTATGACCTAAAATAAGATTAATAAATATAAAAGTTTGGTACAAAGGTATTTATATTTCGCCCTCCTTCCCAAATTCTACTGAAATGTTGTGTGCTCTATATCGTTTTTTTGAGAAGGAGACAAGTCAGACAAGTTATTTTAGGAATTTGTACTTCAAAGACCAATAGATTTTTGAGTGTAAATTCTTGTGTTGCCAGGGATGTTGAACTGCCTAATATTCATTCACGCAGCTAAAATGTTTAGTTATATGTATAATATTAGATGATGGTGTGCCCCTACCTGAGAAGAGGGCTGAGTAATCCACGTCGTCTCCTACTTTTCTATGCAACGTCGAGTTCAATTGAAGACATGGTGCTTGATATTAAGAACTAGTACTTTGTTCTGTGTTATTCATGGGGTTTAGTACCTTTCTATGTACTCGATATGAGTACTATATGACATTAGTATTATTTTGGTTAAAATGCTCATATCTCTTGTTATATCCTTGTCAACTATTTTCATCTTCAATTTTACATCTTACGGGTGATGCACGTACAACTTGAACACTTTCGTTCTTGTTACTGGTCTCGTATATGTGTATCCTATTAGACCTGATGAACTGTGGCTTAAGAAGAACAAAAACACGAGATCGCCAGCTCTCTAATTAAGTCCATGATTCAGAGGAAGGAATCTAGTTATAATTGCGATGGTGTGCATTGAGGGGGCGGGAGGGGGGTGACGGGCGCTCCGGTGAGGGACAACCGCCGTTGTGTTCCGTCCATGGATTCCTGCCGAAAACCTCGAGCGCGTCATCTCACTTTGGCTCCCCCGTCATCCGCGTTGATGTCGGAGTCTAGGGTTGCTCAGAGAAGGATTCTATTTTACGGGTGACTGGTTGGAGGATGGAGAAGGAAGTCAAAGAAGGGTGCTAGATCCTGATGCTTTGCCCTGACGAGCAAGGAGGCGGCTAATCCGCTGGCCGGAGGGCATTGTTTCTCCACAGGTTCCATGTTTTCACCCCTCGCAAGTGACTTAAGCTCAAATGACAAAGACTACTCTAGCGGTGAATCAAATGGTAATTCTTCCATTTTGATGGATAAATGTTTGTCCACCATGACCACGTGGGCTGGTGCAGATGTGCATGATAAGAGGGTCTTCGAGTCGTCTTCAAAGGTAAGTTCGGTGGTGTCTTTTGTAGGTCAAGGCAGTGCTCCGGTGTACACAAAGAGAGGGGAGTCAGGATGGCATTGTTTCGTGCCGAAGCCTTTGCACATGCCACTTGCAGCATCAAGGTTTTCTCCAAAGATGATGCTTGGAGACACCCAAGCCGCGAGTCCCGTCGATGTCAGAGTCTAGGGGTTGCTCGGAGGAGGATTATTTTCTAAGGGTGTCTGGTTGGAGGTGGACAGAAGGAAGTCAAAGCAGGGTGTTGGATCTTGATGCTCTGCCCCGACGAGCAAGGTGGCATCTAATTCGTTGGCAGAAGGTGTTGTTTCTCCACCAGTTCCAAGTTTTTGCCCCTCGCAAATGAGTTAAGCTTAGATGACGCTGACTCTAGCGATGAATCAGATGACAATGCTTCTACTTCAGAGGATTAATATTTGTCCACCTGACCACGAGGGATGGCACAGAAAAACAAAAAATGGAAAAGAAAATAAAATAAAAAGGAAAGAGAAAAGAAAAACCTGTGCGTTTTGGAGAAATGGACCAGGCGAGTTGTCGTGGTTTTATCACAACAAGATGTCCTCATGAGAGAACTTAGGTGTGAGGCCACAACTAGGTGGTAGCTTGAATGGAGTTGGTCAGAATCAAGAGACGCGAGTTTTACCTAGGTTTGGCCCCTCGCGGTGGAGGTAAAAGCCTATGTCCTCCTTGTGTGTTATTGATGATGATGATGATCTCGATTACAAGGGTGCTATGTTGCTACCTCTTAGTATCGAGAGCCTCTACTTTGATGTTGTCTAAGACTTGTGTGTCAGTCTTGACCTAACTTGTCCCCCTTGGGGTGCCTTGACCCTCCTTATATAAGTTGAAGGGGCAGACTTACATGTAGAGTCCTAGTAGG
>CBMN010749800.1:0-12157 GCA_000582825.1 Hordeum pubiflorum | reverse complement strand
AAAGATGTGATCCCTGATGCTCATATGATCCTAAAGGTCAGCTTGGAGGACCTTCCATATGATTTGAAGAATTGTTTCTTACACTGTGCCTTATTACCAGAAGATTATGTATTGAAGAGGAAGACGATAATGAGGCAGTGGATTGCAGCGGGATTTATCAGGGAAACGGAAGTGAACATCACATTGGAGGAAGTGGCAGAGGGATACTTGATTGAGCTTGTGAACCGAAGCCTACTACAGGTAGTGGAAAGGAATTATGCCGGACGACTGAAATACTGCAGGATGCATGATGTCATACGCCTTCTTGCCCTCAGCAAAGCCAAGGAGGAATGCTTTGGTAAAGTTTATAATGGCTCTGTTACTGGGGCATTCTCTGTAGAGGGTGCACGTCGCATATCGGTCCAGGCGGAAACCCTTGAACACCTGAGCCAATCTACCACAACACATCTTCGTTCGCTCCATGTATTTGGGAGGTATATCAATGTTGATTTGCTGAAGCCTATCCTAACATCTTCGAATCTGCTGTCGATGTTGGATCTGCAAGGTACTCATATCAAAATGCTACCCAATGAGGTGTTCAACTTGTTTAATTTGCGTTATTTGGGCCTTAGATATACCAATCTTGAAAGCCTGCCTGAAGCAGTGGGGAGGTTGCAAAACTTGGAAGTCTTGGATGCTGTGCATTCTAAGCTGACGTATTTGCCAAGCAGTGTTGTAAAACTTCCGAACTTGAGATACCTGTATGCATCGTCTACTTCCAGCACATCAGAAAATGTAGGAGCAGGTGGGGTCAAGGTGCCTAATGGCATACAACAGTTGGCAGGACTGCGGGCTCTTCAGCGTGTCAAAGCCACTCCAGAGCTTCTTCATGAGGTTGGAGCTTTGACAGAGCTAAGAACATTCGATGTGTGCAACGTGCAGAGTGAACACTCTGCTGACTTGAGCAACGCTATCACCAAAATGAGCCATCTTGTTCATCTGATAATTGTCGCTTCAGCTGAGAATGAGGTGTTGCGGCTTGAAGGGCTATATTTACCTCCAACCCTTTCTTGGATTGCTTTACGAGGGCAGCTAGAAAAAACATCGATGCCTCAGCTTTTCTCTTCCTGGTCACACCTTAATAGCCTCACTCGGTTGCAGCTGGCATACTCCAATATCGATGAGGAAACCTTTTCCTGTCTCGGCATGTTACGTGGTCTACGGTCTCTTGGGCTGATGCGGGCTTTTGAAGGGAAGAGGTTGGATTTTGACGCAGGGTCATTTCCAAAACTTCGATTTCTACACATATGGGGCGCTGCACAACTCAACCAAGTGGGAATAGAGGAGGGCGCGATGCAAAACCTCGTCGAGCTATTGTTTGCAGACTGTCCCGAGCTAAAGTTTCTTCCAGATGGCATCGAACACCTTGCAGCCCTTGAGAAACTAATTCGGGAAGACACATCAGAAGAGTTGATAGAGAAGCACCGGCAAAAGAGAGATTCAGATGAATGCAGTGAAGATGTAACGAAGATCAGCCACATAAGGAATATTACAGTTCGACTGACGCAGAAAGGACTGTTGGAACGGATTAGGTGATCGTCTGTGCTCCAAGGTTAGGGTTCGATGTTTCGTCTTTTGTGCATATATTATATGTTGGCTGAATTGAATTGGCAATTAGTATTTACTAGTTTGTGTACAAAGCTAACGTAATTCCTTCCTCCATGCTCATGCACATCTTTTCTTCATGTAGACCAGAATTATGCAACTACATAGCCCGTAACTGGTAGGACGGATAATGTGTTTCCTCTAATATGTGATGTTTATGGTATTTGTGCTTTCCAGCGTGTGGTTCAAGTCCTCGTGGACTCGAATCTGAGTCCTGTTCTCTTGTAATATAACTTCTAGTTCTCCCTACGTGCATGCTCTTTCATTTAAAGTCTGTCAAATCAAATGGAGGTGTGCTTTCATGCTTTTCCTAAATTAGAGGCCGAATTGACTGTGCTATTAACTAGCATGGACAAAGATACAAAGATTCACCCACTCCCATGACTGACTCAGTTTGTGATTGTTTCAGATTCTGTGCTGCAATGTCAAGCACATTTTGCTCACTTGGGAGGAGACAAGGATCTATATTGGTCTGCCGGCCGTCCTCTCAATTAAGGCTCTAGTGGGGTCAGAAGATTTTATGCTGGGCAGGCCGTGAGGTGTTGCACTTGTTAGCTGTTACATCTGTTGCTCAATGAAGTTCTTGGTCATTCATTGTTACTACTCTATACCGAAGGCGAGACAAGGCAGATGGCCGCAAAGATTTCTTAGCTGCAAGGAAGAAAAGGAACTATGCGGTCAGGCTCTGGAACAATGTCGGTGTGACGTTCTTCCACATTAGGCTGTGTGAGATGAGTATTCTGCTCATCAGTTAGTGGTAGTTTCTGTTGCTCACGTACTTCCTTTGGCATGGTGAACTTTGTTCTTGAGAGCATGGCCATGTGCTGCTGGAAACCCAATCTGGAAACGATTTTGCTGTAAATGATAAAACTATTCAATTTGGTGATGAAATTTAGGAGCAGAGCTGTGCTCATGTTATTGGAAAAAAAAACTTGTCTTGTTTGTCAGATGGGAAGCAGAATTAATTGCCTTTTGAGTGTTTGTTGATAGCATGAGTTGGACATTGATTGGCACAGTTTTTAATATACAGTACATAGTTGAATATGAAGCACCCTCGCCATTGATTGAAACGAGTTTTTTGTATGCATTATCATATTTGAATCTGTATCAGATGTACAGGCTGTCTGTCACAAACTCTGTTCACCATAACAGTGTATCACTGACCAAGTTATGGTTATGTTTTAATATTATCATCTCATATTATGATGATATCTGATATAGATGGCCTTGACATTCGTAACCTGTCAACCTTTTTATCTGTTTAAACTTTGGATTGATAGTATAATTCCGTTTTTTAGAATTTCACAGTGCACTGAAGTATCTAACGAATTATGGCTCATAGTTGTAACTCTTCTGTAACAAACTCATTATTGCAATCCCTTATTGACATGAATGAGTGCAGCATCATCCTGAAGCAAAATACAGTGTCATTCAAGCCTTGGCCTTGATATGCAGTCTCATCGATTTATCAAGAAGATACCACTTAAACATCTTCAACTCTACCAGCTCCCACCCCGAGGTCACCCGTACCAGTTGTCCAACATTGCTCTTGAACCAAAGGTGCACATCTTGACATGGTGGACTGGGACTCTGCAGATGAAAAGGTATGTGGTACAGACTCACCGGACAAACAATGAAACATATATATTGGCCTGTAAATTTTTCTTTTCAAGCTATTCAAAACATACTTCCAATTTACAAATAAGATAAGACTTAAAAACAGTTACAAAAACCAAGTGTGTAATTAAGTTGGATGTCTTCTTCTCATTAGCCACTTATTTCACCTTGGTCCAGATAAAGTTGATGCTTGAGGTTGAACTGAATATGCGGTCGGATTATCTTCCAAGGGCAAGACTGTATTTGTATTGAGAAATCTGTGAAGAATAGTGGTTTCTATGCTCATCCCACCCTCTAATACCTTTATCACCGTTGACATGGAAGGCCTTTGACCGCCATCATTTAGCAGGCACCACATTGCAAGCTTCATCATTTGAATCACCTGCTCCTGGTGTGAGAGCATGTCCTCACTATGCTCATCAATCAGATCACTCAATTGATTATCTCGAGCCTTTCCTCGTAACAAATTGATGAGGTGAGAACTCTCCTCAGGCAGAGAATTATCAATATTTTTTCTCCCACTTATTAGCTCCATGACAACAACTCCAAAGCTGTAGACATCAACTTTTTCAGTGATTTGCGAGGTTAACCATTCAGGTGCCATATACCCAGGCGTGCCTCTCATCATCGTCATTACCTTGCTTTGGTCCCTATCTATTAGCTTAGATAGTCCGAAATCAGCCACTTTGGCATTGAAGTTCTCATCTAAGAGAATATTTTGTGGTTTGATGTCCAAATGAGCTATCTTTCGCCTGCACTCCTCATGAAGATAGCATAGGCCTTTGGCAATATCCAGAATGATTCCACACCGCGTGTGCCAATCGAGTGGGGCATTGTCATGGCGGTAATAGATCCATCTATCAAGTGACCCTCCCGACATATATTCGTATACAAGAAGCCTTTGGAATTTCTCTGTACAAAAGCCAATCAGCCTGACAAGATTGATGTGTTCGATGCTTCCAATAGTTTCAACCTCTGCCAAAAACTCTTTCTTTCCTTGTCTAGCACCTTCCAAACGTTTGACAGCAACTCTCTCTTTGCCTAATTTCCCTGCAAAAACTGACCCAAATCCACCTTCTCCAAGCTTTTTACTGAACCCTTCAGTGCATTCTCTCAACTTGTCAAATGGAAACCTTGTTGGCATCCCTGGTAATTGATCAAACTGGAGGTCTTCATCATTGTCTTCATACTTTCTCCTCCTTTGCAGATAAACAATGATAACAATGGCAATGAATACTATAGTAGTAACAAGTGCAAGGGTGATGCCTAGAATGACCTTCTTTTTGTTTGCAGCAGAAGAGGGGCTAGATTGCACCTTGAGGTAAGCAGACGAATTGAAAAGAGCCGTTTCAGGTTGTATTGATCTCAAGGAGAAGACCTTGGTCACCCACAGGCAATCGCCCTCGGAATCATTGAGGCCATATCTGAAGATGACGGCCCTGCAGGAGCAGTTCTTCAAGCAAGCCTGCTTACAACTGTCTCCATTCGTTGCATTCTCAATGGTGTGGCTTGCATCAAAGTAAGAAACGTCTGTAAGGGTCAAGAGCTGGTGGTGTTGCATTTCTTGACAAGAGATTGGATTCAATGGTGCGCAGCCGAGATTTGCCTTGCGCCCGTTCACCAGCTTGAAGTAATTTGTTGAACTTGAGTTCTCCTGAAATGGACAGGTGCACTGCCCAGCTGTGCATATGCCGTACTCTCCGCACACCGTTGGGTATGCACAATCATCAGGCAATCCCTTTATCTTTGTTACATCAGCTAGTAGAGGGCATGTCGCTTCCGCCTGAGACCATTCATACAGCCTAAGGTGCCCATCAGACTCTAGCCTCATGTACTGAGTGGATTTAGCTGCTGGCAGTGAGATATTAAACATATGTGGGTCGCTTGGTTGCCTAGACTGCACAAGGAGGCTGAGGCTGCCATTGAAAAAGGTAACCTTTGTTGGACCATTTCCTGTGTCACTCTTTTTCACCCATACTGAACGTGCGTAATAGAGTTGTTGTGATGGTGTGGATTCAACATAACCATACAATCCTCTGGGGAGAACTGTCATGTACAACTGATTCTCTGTCCAATTTGTCGCGGAAGTGTTAGCTACAAGCCTCATACCTTCCAGTAGTGACTGCCCAGGGAGCAACACGTCACTAGGATGATCAAAAGTTTGCCATACAGTTCTATTACTGTGATCAAATAACACCAGATTGCTGTCCTTGGTGATCACCATGCCTGCTACGGACCTGCCCGAGCTGCCGCTAGACCAGACGTGGCTGCCATCAGAATCTCGGAGCACCAAGTTCCCATCAACGGTAAGCTCAACGGTGGCACCCTCCCTTACAGGGCGAGCCCGGTTGGCAGACCATACCACGTGCGGGCTCGCGGTCTTACTCTCATGAATACCATCGATGTGGAAAATGTAGACAGCAAAGAGGAACGCGTTGCAGGGGGGGGAGGCACAGAAGAAACCTGCGCCAAAGGAGGGTCCGAAGAAGGTTTGTGGTGAGCTGAGGACGATGGACCAGACGGCCGAACCATCAGAGAAGAGGGTCTGAAGAACGCGTTGCCCGGGGATTGAGTCGTTGCTGTTGGTCCATGATGTTGAGAGGTTCGCTGTGGGATACTCGGCGAACTGCGCCTCAGAGAGCAATTGTGCTGCAGCTGCTAGTACGATGAAGAGGAGATTGGCAGGACCCATGGGTTGCTGTTGGAGGCTGTAAGAAGAGGAGTCAGTTCTCGGTCTATGACTATGAGAAGCCGGGAACAAAGAGGGGGACGATTGCCTCCCTTGCAGAGGAGAAAAGTCCACTGTTCGTCTCTGCCGGCCCAAGTCAGTCATTGTCGTGGGTAGCTGCCGGCCGAAGTATACAGAATCTAGTAGTATAGCAGACGTCTGACTCAAGGTAGTGAGAACTACTACCTAAGGACCCAGCAGTTATTTAAATAAATGAACGAGTTGCCATTTGGCGACTATAGATGGTTCTGTTACCATTGGAGTACGCAGATGTCATGTCTCCGTGTGAGGATTTCCAACCACAACATTCCAGTTGCTCAATACCATATTCCACTTGCAACACAGCGCCTCTCTTCCCAACCCCAGCGTTTAGAATGCGTTTGGTAGCCTGCATGGATTTTGGCCTCCTTGCATCTGTGTCCCAGCTGGGCCTGGCTGAGTGAATAAAGGCAAAAAAATTCATGTTCTGCACACGCTCCCAGTCTGGCTGAGCAGAAACACACGCCCCGGTGTTTGGTTGCAAGCCTCTGCAATACGCGTGTTGTTGCTGCTCAACTTTTTAAAAGACTGCTGCTACCGTTATCTCAATACGGTGTTGATCCCCACAAGGTTGATAACGCTATTTGCAAATTTTTGGTATTCAATATTCCATAGATTAATATATTGTGAGTAACATTGGAGGTAAGTTTCCTTGTTCACCACATAGTTCATGAATATAATTTTGGGCTACCAGATGAGGCAGACTGGTACTGTGCAGATGAAAAGCAGGTATGTGGTACAGAATCACCGAACAATCAAACATTTTATATTGGTTTGTAATCCAATCAAACAAGTCAGTCATTGTCACAGTTAGCTGCCGGCGCAAGTATATAGAACCTAGTATGCAGACGTCTGACTCAAGGGAGAAAGAACTACTACCAGGTGCTGCTGGAAGTGCCGTTCTTTCTGCACTTACCACACACTCGCCTCGCAGCTGCAATGCAGGCGCATCAAAATTTCTTTCTACCAGGTGCCTTAATATGCCAATTCACGTCCCACTAGGTCCATACATAAATCTTCTCGAGAATTGTGGGGGTCAGAAATGGCATTTCTGCATGGATCTTTTACTTGCTGAGGAAGGTGAGTAAAAAGAAAGAGAAGAATTTTTTATGTTAGATATGCAAATTTTAAGTTCAGTTTTCATCCAATTGGCTTACTCCAATTATCTAGAAGAACTGAGGTGTGGAACCAGATAATTAGGCAGCCCTAGTTCAATGGTATCTACTGTTTTACTTTTTGTGGTGAATTCATGTAGTATTCATGGATCAGATTGTTGCGATGCAAAAGTACATAGTTTGTTAGAAGTTGAATATGGTGTTACGAAATAACTTGACATTGTTTATTGATACAAATCGAAGATACTAATGCTTACCATGTCAATGACTTCCAATCGACAGTAATTTAATGATGTGGCGCCCATAGATGGTTGCGGTTCCTATGGATGCCGGTGGAACACTTCCCTCTTGACGTGGGTGGGGGTTGCTATTATGCAGCTGCAGGTGCCTTCGTGATGAATTTCTAACAGCAACACTCCAGCCGCACAGTCATACTATATAGGGTTATTTCGCAAACTGTTTACCTTCTTTGGACGTTGCGGAAAACACAAAATAAATCTTGTTTTGAAGGTATTAGACCTAGTGATCCTGCTACTAACACAATTTTCCTTCCCTTCGAATTTATGAACACTTGGGCAAGACTTCAGAAAGGCGCTCTGCAAAAGCTTCTGTGACTGGTGGAAACACGACAGACGGCGAAAACGGCGAAGGAGATCTTCGGGTGGCTGCACAGCTGGAACCCTGTGACCAGCAGGCTGGCCATGTAGTTTTAAGGGCCGGCAGAGAACTCGAGCCAATTTGGCCCAAATTCTGCTGCTGTTTCTAATTTAGCTGAATGTGCCAATCCTCCCCTCCACTGCAAGGCTTGACTATGCAAAGTTGAATGAACTTCTTTATGATTAAAGATATAATAGTATATTCTTAGCCTGTGCAGTTTAGCTGAAAATAACAATTAGTCTCGTACATTTTCCCCAGATGATTATGGCAGTTTTTTCATACATATACCACCAACCGTTCATCTCTATTGACGCAATCCTGGATGAGGTCCGTATCTACTGCACCTTGTTGGTTTTCGTTTGATCTTATTATTGTCCTGTGTATCTTGCTTGGTTCTCATCCACCCATGTCGTAGCTTGTTTTGCCATCATCCAGATCTTAAGAAACCTGACGTACGAGGAGGAAGCACCACATGACATGGAAGGCCTTTGACAGCCATCACTTAGCAAGCACCACATTGCAAGCTTAATCATTTGAATCACTTGCTCCTGGTGTGAGACCATGTCGTCACTACGCTTGTCAGTCAGATATTCAGATCACTCAATTGATTATCTCAAGCCTTTTCTCATAGCAAATTTACATTGTTTATTGATACGAATCGAAAATGCTAACCAATGCAATTACTTGCAGGATGACAAAAGTGACTACAGTTTGCTTACTGCAGAGGAGAGATCTAACCTGGTGGTACTGATGACTACCTGAAAGATGGGCTTGCCGGCATGGCATTTAGTTTCGACTCCCTTGATGCCACAAGTTCACATCCATACCGGGCGCTGCTTCGACATTTCTGCAGACGACTTTTTAGACCGCTCTCTCTCTTGATGCCAGAAATTCCAAAAAGTTAAGTCTTTGTCTTGGTAGCTGTTCACCGAAGTAATCTAGTACAGTAGACGTCCGACTCAAAGGAAAAACTACCTTAGATGTCCTTAATTTTGCTGTAAACGCCTGCAAGAGTGCTCTTTAGAGTAGCATTAGGGGTCGCTAATTAAGCATGTACATCTTATCTGGATTCAAATTTGCCTCCGATGTATATAGCTCCTGAAAACGTCATTCTAGTCGTTGTCATCATCCTGTAAGCAAAATTGCAGTTGTAAGCATTAGTATTTTTGGTTCGTATCAATAAACAATGTCAAGAAAGACTTCCAATCAGCAGTCATTTGAGGCTTTTTTGTATCGATTTTGTGAGTATTCAGATGTCTGCGTGATGAGATATTTCTAAGAACAGTCCAGCCGCATAGTCATAGTGTATTGAATTATTTCACAAGACCACATTCTACTTTTCACAAACTAATTACGTTGTATGGACGTTGTGGAAAACACGAAATAAATCTTGTTTTAAAGGCATTAGACCTATAGTGATCCTACTAATGGCATGATTTCCCTTCTCTGCCAATTTCTGAACAATTGGGTAAAACCCCAGAAAGGTGCTCTGCAGAAGCCTCAGAAAGGGGCTAGTGCGATGGAGAAAACGGCAAAGGAGATCTTCAGGAGGCAGCACGGCTGGACCCTGTCATCAGGATTCAGGAGGCTGGCCATGAAGTTTTGTGCGTCGGTAGAGAACTCGTGCAGTCGTGCCTCGCGTGTTGTTGCGTTAATTCTGTTGCTGTTTCTAATTTAGCTGATTGTGCAACTTTTTCATGATTCAGTAGTCCTAGGCTCCTAGCCTGTGCAATTTAGCTGAAAATAACAATTGTTCTCATACATTTTCCCCAGATGGTCATGTCAGTTTATGCATACATATAGCATCAATCATTTCATCTCGCCCCACAATTTCTCTGTGGACACAATCTTGGACCAGGTCCGTCATATCTACTGCACCTTGTTGGTTTTCGTTTGATCTTATTATTGTCCTGCGTATCGCTCGTGGTTCTCATCCACCCACGCTGTACCTTCTTTTGCCATCACCCAGATCTTAAGAAACCTGACGTACGAGGAGCAGTGAAACTTGTATGAGCAACTCAGGGAGATGTTAGGCAACTTATGCAAAGCTGATAAACTCTCCGGTTGCTTATGGAAAGCACACAAAATACAATACAGTAGGCTGGCTGTGTATGTACTCATTTATTTGAGGGCTCCCTCGGTTCGCCATCATGAATGTAGCTCTTGATTAGACCGTGTACAGCATCGTCGTCGTCGTGGCTCTCCCTTGTACCCTTGTGAGTTGTGATGGAGTGATGGTGTCCTTGTCGAAAACATTGTGCAGAATGAATGCATGGACTGTGGTTGATAGGGCTAAGTAATTAATCAGGTGCTTGATTCCCCTGCCGTTGATTTATTTATTTATGGTCTGCATCAATTCTCTCCTTGTTATTTTTATCGAAACTGGAGAAGTTATAGTTATATTCGTGTAAATCGTTAGTTTGTGTTGGTTAGGACTGCATCGAATATTTTGAGAACACACATGATTGATAATAATAATAATAATCGTCACTTTGCATCTGTCGGTTCGTTTCTCTCATGTTACGTGATACGCCTTACCTACATCTGTAGTTATACCTCTCATCCACATCAACAGTATATACCCATACATGGCATGACAAATTATTCGATGTTTGTCTTTGTACATGTCCTAGATTCACACAAAAATTGCAAGTACCTGGGAAGAATACACTAATTGGAGCATAAGTATTAGGCATTTGACTTGTTCAAACTACTATGTGCCTGCCATTTTCATGGATGCATGCCTGATGTTAGGGCGATCAACTAGTATTATATGATTCATGTCCTTATCTCATATCAATCTTAAAGTTGGTTAATGTTGACTGACTCGGCTAATCTGTTTACTCCCTAGCCTTCTTCTCCAAGACATTGACTAATGTCTTGAGAAACTTGACACCAAAGTTAGCTAATCCACAAGCAAACGACCCTCTAATGTTGCTAAACACTGCGGTGTTTCAAAACATGGAGATAAAATAAGTGATCATGATACATTTGTCAAAATTAAACGGAGCAAGTAATCATGGTACAGTGTACAGCAAGTCTATTCAATGTCTGGATACTAAGTTATTGTGCAAAATAAATAGCCTTGACGTTAGCACTGGCCTCATGGATGATGCATTGTTATTGCCTCCCATATATACCCTATCACCCAGGGTCTATATATATCACTCCTCGCTCTGCCAAGCAAGCAAGCAAAACACAGTAGTTAACACTGAAGTTCAAGTCATATCCATAGGTATCACGCAAGGGAGAAATGGCCGGCGAAGACGAGCTGAAGCTGTTGAGTACGTGGGCGAGCGCCTGGGCTTCCAGGGTGAAACTCGCGCTCCACCTCAAAGGCTTGAGCTATGAGAACGTCGAGCAGGACCTCGACAACAAGAGCGACCTCCTCCTCACGTCCAACCCGGTGCACAAGAAGGTGCCTGTGCTCATCCACAACGGCAAGCCAATCTGTGAGTCGGTTGTCATTCTGGAGTACATCGATGAGGCCTACGGCACTACAGGCCCCTCCCTTCTGCCGACTGACCCCTACGAACGTGCCATTGCTCGGTTCTGGGTGGGCTACATTGACCAGAAGGTTTGCTCTTATAGTGTTTTGTGTTGTTGATTTCACATTTATGTGTGTGTTGAGCTGATTAATGTTGCTATTTGGTGCATGCAGCTAGTCATCCCATGGAAAGTGGCGTTCACGGCCGACGAAGAGGAGGAGAAGGCCGAGGGGATAAAGCAGATGTTGGCGGCGGTGCACACGCTAGAGGGGGCTCTCAAAGAATGCTCCAAGGGGAAACCCTTCTTCGGTGGTGATCGTGTTGGATACGTGGACATTGCACTGGGCGGTCTATTGGCATTTTTGCAGGGAACTGAAGAGCTATGTGGTACCAAGCTCTTTGACATTGCCAACACCCCGCTTCTGCTGGCGTGGGTGGAGCGCTTCGCCGAGCTGGACGCCGCCAAGGTGGCTGTGCCGGACGTCATCAAGTTGGTTGAGTTTGCCAAGACGAAGCGGGCTCAGATGGCTTTGTCTATCAAGAAGTGAACTAAGCTGTTACCCGAATGGTTCAGATCGGAGAATATTTATTATGTTATGTTTTCTAAAATACATGTACTACTACAGTTGCGTATTATCTCTAGTTGGTGTCTATGTCAAACATTTCATGCATGGAATATTGTACTGAATAAGGAAGATTGCATGATCTTTTGTTATAATATATTTTTCTTGTTAATATTCTTTGACAATCAGGATGAACACCTTTGTCCACTTCGGCAAAGACCATGGTGGCGGTGTTTACCCCTCTTGCGGTGGTGGTGGTGGTGGTGGTGGTGGTGTTGTTTTTGGTGTAGTTGTTGTTGTTGTTGT
>CBMN010749790.1:0-21236 GCA_000582825.1 Hordeum pubiflorum | reverse complement strand
TCCACTTGTGGTTACTTCTTACCTATACTTTGTGAAAGCTTTGTTGTGTTTGTATCTTGTGCTTGCTNTTGTTGTTGTTATTGAGCTCATCATATAGGTTGTCCACATACTTGCATATCTAGACAACCTATCTTATTATTGAGCCTAATTTGTTAAAAAGAACCTAAAAATTGTTAGTCGCCTATTCACCCCCCCTCCCCTTTAGTCGGCCATATCGATCCTTTCAGCTGCTGGGCCGCTTCAACTGGCCGGCGTCACTGCTCTCCTACTTCTAGCGCACCAAGCAGAGGTCACCGCCATCACCACCTTGTCGATGCCTGCCGTGAAGCAGGAGCCCTCCCCGATACTCGCGAGCGCGCGTAGGAGCCTCCTCCATTACCTCGGCCGCGGCGGCGTTACCACGTCGACCAAAGAGGAGCTACGGGAGCGGCACAACGCGCAATGCGGTGCAGCGCTCGCGATGTCGGACGTCGCGTTAAACTAGGTCCGCGAAAACCCCACGCTCATGGAGGCATGGGCCCTCGACCGGTGCAGAACCACCGTGGAGACGTTCACGCGGTGTCGATGCCACCTCGATGACTAGCTTGTCAAGATCAGCGTGGCCGAGTTGATTTGTGCGCCCCTGCCCTTGTCCATGGCAAGGGCAAGGGAGGGGCGGACACGGATCATTGGTGGTGAGTCGGCATGTTGACGGTTGTTGCAGCTTGTCTGTGGTGGTGCGTTTGTCTAGGTTTATCCCATAGCCGACGATGTTGGCCATTGGGAACACTCTGGCATGCATGCATTGTCGGACGAATCACGTTAACCGACCTCTCGCGTTGACCACCTATTGGACCGGAGCGACATGTGTGGCTTATGGTAGTCATGAGCGAAATCGAAGTTGTGAGGCCATTAGTGCACTTGGCAATGTACAATGAAGCTGCTTTTGTTAGTGTTTTTCTTGTGTTTGGTTGGTCTATTTGTCGTTTTTGTATGTCTTATGGTGCTTTAGACCTAATTTAGCTAGGCGAGTTGTGTCCTTTGTACGTGTTTTCGCCTGGTTTTCCTCAAATAACTGAACGGTTTTAGCCATCTTCTTCTTCTGATATGAAATCTTAATGACTATAAATTTCCAAAAAAGTGACTTCCTGTAGTGGTGCCGTGCCACTAGAGGGCTCGCCAAAAACATGTGTCAGCGGCCTCTCACCTAAGTAGAAAGATACGTTAGAGCTACTCTAGCAAAGTCGTCATATTAGCTTGATCGCTACAATAATCATTAATACGACGATTTTGGGGCCAAATTGACAATTTAGCATAGTCGCCATAATTTACTGATGGTATTCCATATCCAGCCCGCGAGCCTCCATATTTGGAGGTTGTGCGCGCGGGAGGGAAATTTCACATCCCTCGTCCTCCCGTGCAGCCCATCTCGTTGCCCTGTCAATGGCTTAGACAGTAGACACCATGGCACCGGGAATCATGCCAAGGTGGTCGGTCATGTGTCAAGTGCCCGCGGCCATTAACACCATGTTTCGGCACGTGTGGATATAGAAAGGTCGTCACCATGTCCGAATAGCTCACAAACTCCAGTTCGAACACCTTTGCTCACATCCTCCACCCCACTCCCGTCACCACACCTGAATAGATCTTATCCCGCCATCCATAGCCTCCACTTCCCTCACTGCCGCCATGTCGCTTCCCTCGCGGTCATACTGAGTGTCTCATTACCGAGGAGGAGGAGGAGGAGGAGGAGGAGGAGGATCACCTTTACGCATTGGAGGCCTCGAAGGAGGATCCTGCCCTCAATGAATGGTTGGATTGAAATCCCAAAACACACTTCATCAAGTTTGATTCGCATGGTGACTACGAGCTGATCCCGCATTAGCAGGAGAGAGCTCGCCCACACAACTCATATGGCCACCATGTGGTCCCCTTCACCTCATTGTTAAGGAGGGATGGGATGAGCACTACAAGGCCTACACCTAGGTCGACTGCCCTCAGCGAAATCTTTAAACATAGCGTCACCGGGGTGGTGTTGCGGGCAGAGAGGCAACGCGCCATCTGCTTCATTACAAGGAGAAACATGCGGACTTGGCGCAGGAGATGGATCACATCAAATGGCGCAAATTCAACATGGAAATGGTGTCATGGACTGAGACGCGTCACGACATATTGTGTCTTCCCCTCCTCTACGACCAACAACAGGAACGGAACGAAGAAGAGGTCATCAGATTGTCACACCGTCATGCGTAGAGGACGAGTGGACTCAGTCACATATGCATGCACCCGTGACATGCATTCACCATTGTCGGTAGGAAGCAACTGGTGCTTCTCCAAAGACGTAAAAAGTCATCAGTTTAGTACGAACATGTCATCAGTTTAGTACGAACATGTCGCTAATCGACTTTCTACCCCTGTGTAACACCTTTATAATGCAATGTTATCTCAAAATAGTGTTTTAATCCCTCAAATTTAGTGTATGCTTATTGAGTTGATGCAACCAAAAAAATGAATAGAAAAGAAAAGATATGGAGGGCCGCATTATGGTAACTTTTGCGCACAACCACCGCGGCCTCCATAGCCATATGAAGCACACTTCATATCCCATGTGGCGACCGGCCATATGGCAGACTATTCTAGAGTTGCTCATAACGTTGAATTTGGGCATCAAATGGCAAAACAACTTCTCTGCCAGGTGGCTCATCGAGCACCCATCGACTCATATTCTGTGTGGCCAGCACCGAATATTTCATGTATAATATGACTCCTTGAAATTTCAATAGGGTTTCACACCCATCATTAATAACCAGTTCATGTATAATATGACTCCTTGAAATTTCAATAGGGTTTCCAAAAATGGCTTCAATAGAAACATTTCTGTGTGGCCAGCACCGAATATTTCACGCATAAGATAGACTCCAATCGCATCCCTGAGCAGGGCTGTAAAAAGGCCCAGGCTCAGTAAGATACTAGAGTCAATGGATTGAGGATCAATCTGTCACGGAGTTTGTGTCTACGGTGTTGGCGGCGATGGGCACAAAACAGTGATTCGGCTAACTAAGGTCCGTACAATTATCTTTTCATAGTTCAACTACTTCTGTATCCTATATTACTAGTACTAGTCAAGTGTCAAGATCACGATCCAGATGTACAACCATCCAGGATCACAAGAGAACCCAACCAATCTTGGCTAGTAGACTCAAAATCTTGCAGAATATACAAGGTCTGGATCACAGATAAATCATGGTTCGGTAGTCCTCCAAGTTAGATGGTTCATTTTCTTCCATGTTGGACTATGGGGAAATAAATGCATGATTGAGAATTGTTACATGCTATTTGTCACTCAACATGTGCTAGTAACACTATATCCCTCGCTGCAGCCTGTTCGTACAATTGCCTTATATGACTATTGAATGGCAATCTGGATAATAGGGACAAAGTTCTTTTACTCTCTTGCCAAACATTTCTAGCAAAACGGTTGCAAAATGACCAATAGTGGAAGTTGACCCAACGACCAGCACTGCAGTCAGGCAAAGTAGGATATGATGTGTTCAGCAGTAAAAGCTTCCAGCGTTCTTTCCAAGAAAAGATGTCATGAATGTACAATTATCATTTGAAGATTACACTTTCTTCTCCAATTAGCTGAGCTATTACAAAATGAGTAGGAATCAAGAAATGCATAAGGAGAAACGAACCAAAATCAGCCGTTTATAAAATTGGGCTGGCTTAATGATTCGTCCCACAGATGCCACTCAGCCACCACTACCCTGTTTTGTTTTGTGTCACTGACTTGTTATTTGTGTGCGAAGTTCTGATTATTAAATCCAAGCAAAGCTACAGGAACATCACTCATTTCCAGTGCTACACAAAGTTATAAGATAAATGAGTCTGGCTACAGCCTACACTACAATACACCAATGATCTGGTCAGGTAGCCAGGTTCCGCAAATAAATAAATAAATTTCTGATTTCAAGTTTTAACTAATCATACTAATACAACTATACAAGATAGTATATCAGAAGATCAGAAACAAACCTGCCAAAGAAAATTGGATGTAGCTTACTATCTGCACTGACCACCTGATTTCTTCTATCAGTCTCTTCTCTAAACTTGTCAACATGCAACACATCACATGGGCCACAAATTGAAGAAACCATTACTGTTCTTTGATTATTTGAAGCATATACCTGTAAGAAGACACCACCACAAAGGAAAACGAACAAACTATTAGCATATACGACAACATAGGTTCGTTGTGTTTTTGGCACATGTGGGTTAAATATTTTCTATCTAACCCCAAATTTGTACTTGCAGTTTCGTCAAAATGCTTGGTTCACCTCATTCTCTTCAGCAGAACACGGTTTGCTAACCGATTCTGGATTGTCCGAAGCAAAGAAATACGTATTAACCATAGCCAGTTTAGAATGGGAGTCATGATCTTCCCACAGTGACTGCAAAAGATAGCAGAAACAGACTGTTTTAGAAAGAATGAACATTCTACCATAAACAGTGTTTGACATATGAAGAGGGGAGTGCTAACCTTTCAACATCCTAGCACACAAACAGGTTTAAATTTATGCTATAGTTGAGGGAATAATAGAAAAATGGAAAGATACCTGCAGCTTGGATGGAGCAGACTTGCTATCTTTGGAACCAATCAAAATATGATCTTGGAGATTGTATTTTATACCATCAACAATACAGGAGTTATAATAAGTTATGTTGCCCACAACTTTCAGGGCATCACCAACCCAATCCACATCAGCAAGTTCTGAGCTGTAACCTACAGCTTCACTATTTGGACCTCCCACTGACATGGCATTAACTTCCGTTGTTTCATCATCTTGAGGATACCCTATTCCAATATCAGCGGCTACATCTTCTTGATGTGTTTGATCTGCTGGTGCTCTACTGCTGCTGGTTGTTTGTTCGCCTTTGTTCAGAAGTTGGCCAGAGTCTATTCCACACATTTCAGATGAATCAATGAAGGAATGGTTAGAATTTCCCCCGGCAGAAATTGAAGTAGTCTGCAGTGTGGAATCATTTACTGAATTCACAGCACATGGAAGTAACTCAATGGTTTCGCTTTGCTTATGAAACTGCTCCGACAGATTGCCAGCAGCACTATATGCTGATGCTCCACTGCTTTCAATTCGACTGGAGGATTCCACGGTCTTCGTAAGTACACCTCTTGAAGGTAGGCCATGTCCTTCCTTTTGTTTATACAAAGTGTCAGTATGTTTAGTGTTTTCCTTTTGGTGTTCAGAAGCAGAGGCGGATTGTGCTTTTGAACTAGCAGTGTCTAAGGCCAACATGTCACTGTTACGTACAGACCTACCAGGTTCACTGGAGTTCTGCTTGATGAAACTTCCATTTCCTGCCCCTGTTTCACTGTTATCTTTTGTGTGTGGGTTTTCTGAAGCTCTCTGCAAAGTAACACCACTAGCCTTTGATGCAACCATTGTTCTTGTAACCTTGCCATATTTCGGAGGCAGAGGTTTGCCCTTACTATACGTTACACAGGTTGGGCAATACCAATCTGTAATTGACAGGCCTTCGTTCCCATCCTGCTGAAGGCATTTTAAGTGTGCACCCCTCTCGCAAGCATCACAAACGAGCAAACTCTCCACATCAGTGACAAATGTTTTACATATTTGACAGTCCAGCCGGGCATGCATATACTCAGTTGATGGTACCATCCAGCTAGGATGGTTGGCAGGTTGGTGCAGAACCAATTGAACATTTTTTGCTATCGCCTTGTGATTGGCGAAGCAGGGTTCCCGTGAACAAATGCTGCTGCTCTCGGTGGAACATGATCTCACAATGTTCCTGTTGACAAGTTGAGTCAAAGGTGCTTTCTTTTCATGAGATTTCCCTGCAGTAGAACTCTGAACTGTGCTTTGGCTGGATCTAGTAGCAGTAAAATGAGCTGATTTATTTGTCGGGCCAATAGTTGCTGCAACAACGGTGACATAGACAAAATTACTTTTTGAGTCAGCAGATTCGAAGGAATGCGTCTCACTCAAAATCAAACATACCAGAATTACATGGTGTGAATATCTTCTAGAAATTTTTCTATCTACCCCTACCCTTTTACCTCCGTTACACTAGGAGCATAAAGATAGGGTGGAAGTGTCTGTGAATTTTATACTATTATGAATAAGAGAACACTGGTATCGTAGTAATAATGCTGTTGTGAAATCTAGTGCTGTGTAGTTTCTGCATATAACTTCACATTAGCTCATTCTGTAACCAGGGTATACATCTTTAGGTTAACAGACATGGAAAATGTTTTACACTCTTAGTGGTAGGCATTCCAGTTGATACTTTCGTTCATACATGACATAATTGTGATAACATGGTACTGACATGCACTAGTATCTGATGTAAGAACAAAATACAACCTAATTATACATTATAAAATAGAAAAAATATGGTTCGCACAGACATGGGCGGAGCCACAGTAGAAAATGGGTATACAGATGTACACCCGTTAATTTTGGCTCTCATCTGAAAACACATATCTCCAAGCTTAATGCCAGTATTTAGTATATATTTCTTTACGGAGGGGGTAGTTCATTAGAATTAACCAGGATAATAACAATCTAGAACTTTGTACACCTATTTCTCTAGACTTGGCTCCGCTACTGCGTACAGAGTACCTGTGGTGCTAGTTAAGCTAAAATGTCGATTGATGCACACCAACAAAAAATGCATACTATTGGAAGTAACTATTCCTGGAAGTAAAGGATGAGCTTCTTAAGGAACATATTTATCTTTCTGCATGGAATGTAAGATATTGCTATTTATTTGAGTGAAATTTAGGAGCTAGACCAAGTTCAAGCGTTAAACATAAGCACCAGTCGTCTTCAGAATAGGAGGAGCATTTAATTCAAGAATTGAAAAAATGAATAAAGTGGATAGTGTAAGGAAAGCATGGATGTAACAATGACATATTACCTCCACTTTGTCTGAAATTAGGAGAATTAACATCTTTTTCCACTTCAATATTTGCAGAACCAACCAGCGGTAGAGAAACAATTGAAGGAAGGTTAGCTGATTTGGCAGAAGATACTCCCGCTGGTGTTTCATTAGGTCGGGACTGCTTCAAGATAGAAGAAGACATAGTTACTGGGGTTGGGGTTGGGGTTGCGGTTGAGGCAGGGAATGACCCAGCAGCTTACAGGTTCCTGGGTAATCCAGCGGTGGACTTGGAAGCTCCATCCTGGAAAATAGCAGTTGCACTTGAGGTTGTTGTTTGAGGAACATTAGTGGTTGGACGTGCTAGAGCTTCCTTGACTTGTTCCATCTATTTCACAAAAGGAAAGACAAAAGAGAAATCATTTAAGATGCTTAAAATTTTGGTTAGCATATATGCGCCAATATATTGAACTAGATTACAACATATTAATACGATGATTAATGAAACAGAAGGAAGAAATTTGACTCCCAAAGCTAAAAGCTATCATGACCACTAAGAAAATTGAACTGAACGTATTGTGTAAACTGAAATAATTCTTTATAAAAATGAAAATCATTCACATTTTGTTAGTTGATGGTTGATGCAACACATATATAGATAAAATTATTCACATCTGTCATTGGATATGGAGATATGCTGTATCCTCAAGTATCGCTTGCACTCGCCCGTCGCTGCCATTGCCTGCACTCGCCCGTCACTGCCATCCCCATCTTCCTCCACACGATACTGCCGCCAGGATCCCCTCCGCCTTCACCCTCCGTGCTGGCAGTAGCCTTCTTCCTTCACCCAGGCAGCAGGAGCAGGTACCTCCACAACTCTCGTCCCTTCTCTGTTTTCTGCACTTTCCGTTCTTCTTTTCTTTGTTTGCTTGGCTAATGGGTACTAGCTCGTACTAATCAACAATAGTACTCCTATGTGCTTAATCTTATACCGTATGTCGCTTGCTGCTGTTTTTCTACAGGGTGCCTGGCTCTCCACTGAACAGAGAGAAGCAGAGAGCAATGTCTGAGTGGATCCACCGAACAGGCTTAATCAGGACGCAACAAATGCGCAGTACTTCGAGAAGGGCGCGGGCGCTGAATCAAGGGAGGGTGTCGAACCTTGCGCTTGGTGAGAAGGATCCTCTCGGCGATGGAGGCCCTGCGGGGGCGGTAGCCCATGGCGGCGGGATCCCTGGCGCGGCTGAGCCCGAGGTCCTCGACGAGCGCGCGCACGGCCTCCCTGGGGTACAGCTCCTTGGGCCGAACCTCCACGGCCGCCACCGACGCCGCGAGCCGCCCCCGGGCCTCCGCCACGAGCGCCCGCTCCGCCGCCGTCAGCGCCCTGCCGCCCCGCGCCTCCCCGGACGCCGCCAGAACCATCACGATCTCCGCCACCCGCCCCAGCTCACCGGTCCCCCGCGGCCGCTTCCGCCCGCTGCCCATGGCGCGACGGAGGGAGGCGCTTCTAGAAGGTTCTGGAAGGCGACGGGGGGGTTTGAAAAGCTCGCTTGGCGCCAGGTGAGTGGCGCTGACTGAGGATTCCGGCGCGACCGCGCGAGGGGGCAGAGATCAGAGAAGGTTCTGCATCTAGACCTGCGGATGGGCTTAGATCGGACAGCCAGCAATGTCCGGGACACGAAATCTGACGACCAGAAACCGTAGGGGCGTGGCAGCTAGTGGATGATGGGATGGAAGCATTTGGAAGGTATAGATGCGGTTGGTGACGATGGTACAGTCGTCGGACATTTCTAACCGTCCGATCTACATCAAACACATGTGATAAATTGTACTCCCTCTGTATCTAAATACTTGTAGTTTTTTTTTGTTGGGTCTAAATACAGAAGGAGTTATTTTTGCATAAAGATCCCGCTAGTCTGTTCCTTTGTTGCACAAAACTCTTTAGTATCTCTAGACAAGTCCATCCCTTCCTCATCCCGTCCAAACAAATAAGAGAAGTAATTTTAGGTCAAATCTAACATGTATGTCTTTAATGATAAATAGGGTGATTCAAGTTTTTGTGAAAGATGAATTAGTCTTTTTTAGATTCGTTGCAAGGCAAACAATACAAATAACATTAGAAAATGAAGAAATTACATTGAAGCCCTTGAGGGCATACCGTCTTCTTTATCTCAAATGGGTGGATGGCGCGCCATCGTATGCCATTCAAACATCGAATTCGGCCTATGATTGTTGATCACGAACAAGAAGTCGTGAAGACCGCCATCCTATCGAACCATTGTCCTAGAGTAAAAGTCGTCACAAAAGAAAGAGTCGCACATCCAAGAGCCCAACCACCATCAATTTTCACATGCCTCACAACGGCGTCGAAAGGGGCACTAATGTGATGAGATGGAACCAGAGGACCCAACCGCAAAGGAAGTCACCGCCATCGAAGCATTTGCATACCATGTAAACCCTAGCCTCACCGTTTAGAACGAATGAAAATAATTAGTGTTGTGAACCATAGACGATTGTCGCATATAACACCATCAACAATGAGAAGGCTCGAGGAAAAACTCTTTGCCTAGCAAATCATCGAAGATTTTCAACACCGTCAATAAAAAAGTACCAAATTGACGATATCTAATATGAAATGGAGCGAGTACTAAGTAAATACCTCTTTAAAAAATATTAATATGCTAGAAGTCATTCTACTTGTCTGTTGACTTATTTTTGTCTCTGAGCTTCGCAAATGTTGAATAAGCCACTAAATTCGTTTAACTGAGTCACTTTGTTTGAATCGTGCTAACAGGAAAAAACAACTCGGAGGTTGCACACAAGGTAAACTCGTGTCGGAAGGAGCTATTTGTAGAAAACTACCGTGTGTTGGATATATTGCAAACAACCTTGAGGTGTGTGTGGCCGTTTAACGCCCTTTCACTATCATGACCATTGTCCTCGATCCACCACATACCATTGTCACATAGCCAGTCGCATTCAACGACACTTTACATGTCGACCCCCAGATAAATCATACACGGTACCTCAAATCGTTGTTGTAGTCCTCTTCATCCCTAGGTCTGAAGGAAATTTGAGGCCTCGTGATCTCTTCTTCCAATGAGCCACGAGCCTCCACTCTCAACTTATGCATTTTTCATGGCGGCTTTTGCAAAAGCCTGGCCTTCATCAGACAAGAATGAGACCTACATTTCTTTGAGGGCAAGAACGAGACCTTAACGAAGCTTGAAAGTTAGTCCCTACTCAAGCCCAAGTCTAGCCAACCGACAAACCCGAAGCCCCATAGCTCGGCCCGAACGTGTGAGCTTCAGTAAGCATTCAACAGCTAAGAATGAAAGCCCGACCCAAAAGCCTGAAAGTAGAAGCCCGAGCACAACCCCGGGTTACAGAACAAGGCCCTCTGCCCACCCTTGGAGAAAAGCCCGACCACATCCCATTTTTGGGTTTGGTTCATGTCAGGTCGTCAGTCAAGCTGCCCATGCCTAGGTACAATTTGCGTCGTATTTCTCGGCTCCACGACGAGCATCTGACCCTCTCGAAATAGGCTTTCACTCCGCTTTTATAATTAAAGAAACCATCCATGCTACCAACATCCAAAAGTCATCGCTAAGACGAGGCTGGGGCAACAACACAATCACGCCCAAAGAAAACATAAGAGAAATAAGAAAATATCCACCTAGTGGCGCCACAACGCAGCCCTACAGAGAAGATAAGTGACGCACGGTAGCCAACAGTGCATCCAGCATGATCCCTAGCCGGTCTCGGTCTCGCTGCCTAGCGAGCGGGTGCCAGTGCTACAGAAAAGCAGGGAATTTCAAGAACGAGTCAGAAGCCTGCCGCGGAAAGACATGCTCAATCACCATCTTATTACGTGTCGTCCAAAGCGTCCACGACATCGCCGCAAAGATTAACCAGAATAAGCGGTGATGTCGTCTGGCTTGAGTAGCTCTAGCCTAGAGGAACTCTGCTAGGTCCAGGGAATGCCAGTCGGGCCCCAGTGCCTCGCGTACGAAAGTACAGAGGGCTCGTGCTGCCATGCACGTGAAAAGGATATGGGCCCGGTCTTCGGGACCGCACATAAGGGACACGAGCCATCACCCGGGCCGTGCCGCTTAAGTACCTCGGTCCCCGAGGGCAAGCGATCCCGTAATAGTTGCCATAAAAGATCTTAATCTTCAAAGGCAACGGGGTCTTCCAGAGAGGGGAAAACCAGGGAATAGGTGGCGAGCGACATAGTGCCTGATATGCCAAGTTCACCGAGAGTTCACCGGAAAGGGGAAAGACTCCAGGAAACGGTGTCCGGACCGGGTGGCGAGCATTTGACCCTTCATGTCCTCTTGAAGCCTCACATCCTTAGGAATTGTCATTGTCAACCTCCTCTGCTCGGTCGATGCCAACGTCTCTGGAGTTGCTCATCTCTGTTATGTCCCTAGTGAGCCAATGATTTTATACCCGTACCTCAAAATTTGACCCAAAATACAAAAAGGGCTAATAAACCAAGACAAAGCAAGTAGAACATAAAGAAAATTCTATGGGTTTTAATCTTACAAACAAAGCAAGATTTATAGAAAAAACAATCCTAACAAATAAATCCTCCAAAAAATTCTATGAAATGTTTTAATCCAAAGAGTCCCTAACACATCGCATGATTCACACGACCAGGACAAGCTATTACCGTACAAGTTGGTGGAAATGGTGGATTCATTCAAGCCCTGCTTTCTGAAGATCCATTGATGAAAATCTTATTAATTTTGCTTCGGTACACACCCCTTAGAAAAGTGTGCGGATTTCGATACAGCTTAAAGGTGGAGATTCGAAGGTACCGCTTCAATCAAAAGGGATAATATATTCTTTTGTATCCAAATCAATCTAATAAATACGTATGATCTGCAGGCTAATATAGCAATAGCCTTTTCAAGTAACTTTAAGATTCGCGCAAATTTTTAGAGCATGGTTAATAATATAGCAACGAGCCGGTTATATGCAGTTGTCATGTCACTTATAGCCAACATAATAACCTACTAAGCTCAAACATAATAGCCCGCTCATACATAGTTAGTCATACTAGTATGTCATACCATTAATATATGGCCCATCATCTTCTCTCACAAAGGTTGTTGGGGCTCGTGCTACAGCCGGCTATAAGCTTATCGCCCGCTTCTCTTCTCTCTTCTCCAACTAGACACAAATCTGATGTGACATCTCTTATAGCCAGCCTACATCATTCTATTGTACTTGCTCCTAAGAGGAGTGTACGGAAGCACAACTCAAACCTTGTATATTTTCTTATAAAGATATAATGATAACCTTGAGCCAAGTGGGACCTAAACTTCCGAGCTATGGAGCTTTCAAAACTCCCACAATGTACAACAGCATCATGCTTATAGATTCTTCACACTTGTACTAGAAAGTACTTACACAAATTCAATAAGGAATATACGGCATTTCTAAACCCTAAGGCGGCTAGCTGCACACTTTAGAGGTGCACATACCAGACATGGGCACCACTTCATTTCCAAAAGATCCATATGCAAGAATGAATTGTACGTATTCGATAAGTGGAAACAAATATGTACAAATGAATATGAATAATTTCAACAAAGAGAATATGAACAATAATGTACACATATGTGCAAGTGTCGTCTCTTCCCCCAAGGCCAAGTTTGTGGCTCGGACGGAAGTTACAGATTCTGTACAACCTGGTATCACAAAACTGGTAAAGCCGCCAAGCGGCTTGCATTGGCGAAGGTAATATCTGAACAAAGCGTCAACTGCTCGGTGTCAGTAACTACATGGACGTCTTTCAAAGTGAAGCCATGAACCACAGGTAAGATATATCCATTCCCCAGGTGCGAGTTCAGATATGGCATGCATACGGTGTTCAAGAAAACCCGTATCACTCCCTGCAAATGAAACACCCCGGATGATTTAATTAACCAATCATAGATGAAGAACAAAGCCTTCACTTGCAATTGTGTCCTGCACATGGCCACCCATTACTGTACTAAAATGATGAGCAGTAGCCCCATGTAACTAACAGAATAATTTAGCTCACCTTAACACTGATAAAAATAAATATAATAAATGTGCATAAAGACGGTGGAATACCTGAATCAAAGACATGTGGAAGTTTCCGATTTTACTCCACTTCAAGGATAGGGAGAAATTATCTAAATCAACCGTACCGTATACTTTATTGCTTGATGCCTCCACAACACCTGAAGCGCTTACTACCTGCAAGGAAACAAATCATTCCAGTTGTTAGAACCCTACTTGGAAATATTAATAAAAGATTCATACAAAAAGCAATGCTGAAGTTAGGGGACTGTTAAAAGTGCAAGCATTGATGGCTAAACACATCTTAAAATTTCTTCTCTCCCATCTTGGAGCAATGGAGCAACAAAAGCACATCATAAAAGAAATTTAGAATTTGAGAATTCTTACTACAGAGATGCATGCAACTGGAACCGTCTCTGTGCCATGTAAAACATCAATTATCATGTCTGCATTAATGGTAACACCGATCTTATCAGATGTAATCCTCATAACTGGGGATGAAGCCATCGAAATGTTCAAGACCATGTCGTCATTTGGATAGTTCCAATACAAGCGAGGAATGATAAATTTCCAGCCTGCTGTATTCAGTAGAGATTGATCAGGAACTTTGTCCACAACCCAATGCATGGAACCTGCCTGAAGGGTGAAAAAGGATAATGTAAAACCCACAAGGTGGAACATTCTTGACTTATATTATTAAAAATATTTAATTACCTTGAAGTAAGCCTCTAATGCCGAATTGAATACATCTTCATCGAGTGAAAGCAAAAGCATATTTGATGCTCCACCACAAGATAATGAAAGCTGGGGATGCTTCTGCAAATTGCTAGTCTTAGCAACTGCAGAAGCAAACAATCCATTGATATCAAACTCAATTGAGGAATTCCCGTATTGTGGATCATTGACAAAAGTCATGTTCAGAGCAGTGACATTGTCCAGACTAACACTCCTAGGAAGACCTTGAAGCAACGAGTCCAGTTTTGATGTGCTCTCAATAATATTTTCCGGTATTACCTTTTCTACTGCAGCTCGAATATGGTCTTCAAAAGCATTTATAAACCTTCAAAAAGAGGCCAAGAAGGAAACATAATTAAATTAGGAGAATTTTGCCTTTGACGTGCTTGATTATATTTATAGAAAAAGAAAAAATCAAATCAAATGATCAGATATGTTCATATTTATAAAGGAGGCTGACCAAATCTGTGAATGCACTTCATTTGTTTTCTAGTCACAGACGATGAATAAAGGTTGAACTAAATCATGTCTTGCTTGAAATATCATGTATGTTTCTCCTAGTCTCACAAAACTATGCACTTTTTGCACCACGAGACATCATTTCCTAAACTCTAAATCCTCAAGTGCTACCAAACTATTTGAACTTGGATTTTGTTTTTAAAGCAATACACAAGGAGAACATACCCTTGATAAAACCAAGATGCTCCACCATCCAGAGATATCACCAAGTCCTTCACAGAACAACCACATTGTGTGGCGTTCAGAGCCAAACTTCCATTGTAATTCTTGATTTCCATGGTTGTCCCAACTTCCATTCCTTGAAGCTTACACACATGGAAAATTCATGAGCTTCTTCTTCTCAGTAGCAGAACAGATAAGCAACAACTAAAGATAGAGTAGATAAACAACAACTAAAGATAGAGTACAAAGTAACCTAGCATCTTAGTTGGCTAGGAAGTTTACATGATGCAAGAATGGAATATCATCATAAGTCATATATATAGCATATCATGAATCCAATATGAAACATTACCCCTCATTTGACAAGTTAATTTCAGATTTTAAGACCATAATGCTCATGACAGTTATTACATTTATTCCTCAAGCATAAATCTAACTGTCGGAAAGTTTTCAGTAAAGGGACAATGATGGGTTGTCTTTTGCCACACTCATGATCTAATTACTGTTTCCAAAAGAAAACATCGACTTCACAATATTCTTCAAGCAATTCAAGGAAAAACGAATGTTATGTAACAACCAGAAACATAACAGAGCCAGTAAGATAGTACTGGTCTCCAGCTTATTTGCTGTATCAACAAGTATCCTCACCCTTAAATACAATTCTTACGCTAGACCCCTCCTGCCTAGTTCCTTTAACTGGCCAAAACTAGTTGCATATAGTATAATAATAGCTGATCAATTAATGATTTTTGAAACTCTGATACCGAGGATTGTTTTAACTCATCAATTCATGATTGTTTGTCTTCGAGTTAAAGAACAACTGTGCAAGTGATACAATTGCCATGTGATGGTAAACTGGTTGAGAATAAATTCTGTTGAAGATGTTAAAAAATTGCAGACCTGCAAAATATTAACATAGAGCAAGAAGCAGCTTCTGCTATCTGAGTTCAAATGCGTTGTCAAAAGAATATTCTCAGTGGAAAAGGATAGATATAATTAGTAAGTATGCAAATATGGAAACCGAGAAGATATTTCCAGCTTGTGGTTTGATAAGAGACAAGGAAACCATGACTATGCAAACTCATTGTGTAAGCAATCTACTTCTGTTTCCGTTCTTTGAGCCATCAAAGTGAAGAGATTTTCACGAAACTAACTCACACTTCAATACACTAGACAGCTAGGAAAACTCAAACTCATAAGGCATATAAGAGTACCACTAAAGGTCGCGGTTCTTATTTTCTTAAGAACCGAACTCACGCAATTCACATTACCACCGATAGAATTTAGAAGTACCCAAGCCAGGGCGATTATGTTCTGGTGTCAAGCTAGTGCTAGCATACGAATTCAGTGATGCTGTCAAAATAAACCAAGCAGAGTTAACACCAAAATTTCACGACAACGACAAACCAAATCTACCACAGTTGACACCAAATCCCACCCCCTTCTGGCCCGCAATAACCAGAGGAAATTAGCCGATTACCAGGATCGAGGCGGTGCCGCTGTCGGAGATCTCCACGGGGAAGTACCAGGAGTAGTAGGAGTAGGTCCAGGCCATGCTGATGTTGGCAGTAATGCCGGAGGCGACGACGACGAGGGCAGAGTCGCCGAGGCGAACGACGGAGTCATCCCCCACGTCGAGGTGGAAGAGCGTGATGTTGGAGACGGCGGCGCGGATGCCGCCGAGGAAGGGCACGCGGAAGGCCTTCTCCGCCCCCGGGAGGCGGAGCGGGGTGAGCGACCGCACCGCCTCGCCGATCAGCACGTCCTTGGCGAAGGCCAGGCCCGTGTCGCCGATCACCGCGGAGAGGTGCGCCTCGTCGCCGGTGGCCGCGGCGGAGGCGAAGAGGGGGAGGAGAAGGAGGAGGAGTGAAGGGAGGAGGAGGTGATGATGGGCCATGGCGGGTGGGGGAAGGGAAGGAGGCGGGCGGCGGAAGGAAGAAGATGAAGGAAGGCAGGCAGGTAGCAGCGGTAGTCTGGTGTACTCTGAGTCATCATCGATTCGCAGAACCCCAAATCAATAGGAAAATAGAAAAAAAACATGCTCTGGAAATCCTGAAGTTATTAAAACAGAATTATAAAGAACACGTTTAGCTGCATCATCACAGCATAAAATATTTTTTAAATTACCCTGTCAAAAATATAAGTTTTTAAATTAGGTGTGTGACATAGCTGTAAAGAAAACAAAATTCATGAGGTTCTTTTTTTGGCGGGTAAAAAATCATGAGGTTTGGGTTAATGATTTGTTTTCCTTTAAACTGTAAGAAAAGTACTACCTCTGTAAACTAATGTAAACTAATATAAGATCGTTTATATCACTATTTTGATGATCTAAACGTTTTTATATTAGTTTATGGAGGGAGTAGTTCGTAGGAAAAAAAATCATGAGTAAAAAATCATAAGATATCAAAACAAGCCCCCCTAAAAGGAAAATTGAAAGAATAAAAACTCTGATAAAATCTTTTTAAATCGAACTAGCAAAAATTCTCGTGCGTTGCAAAACAAAACATCGCACAGACCCGGCCAATAAGAATAGCTCAAGACCCCCTCCCTAGGTCCACATTTTTGCTATTTTAGCACGGCATCCCATTTGTGTTCTCGCTTATCCTTCTTTCGATCCTTGCTAATGGTGGCTACTGTGTTCACTTGAAGATGGTCAGTCTCAAGGCGATGAACTCAACCATCACCGTACACATGTCATTGAATCATGCTAGCACAAGAAAATATTTAGAACTTGGAAAACAATCTCGTCGAGCTGGAAGCGAGACCCATCCTCCGCAACTCTCTCACTGCGTACACAGAAGTAGAATCGGTGAAGGAGTGGCCAGAGAACAGGGGTCAGGGGACGGCGGCGCCCTTCTTGTCCAGCAGGGTGAGGGAGCGGACGGCGTCACATCCTCCACATCAATGGACGACGCGCGAGCGAGTTGGTAGCATGGGGACGAGGCGCGTCGAGGTGACAGTGCTCTGGATTTACGTTTTTACCTTTTCTTTTTTGTTTCCATTTTTCTTTTAAATTTCCTTTTTTTGTTTAATGTTTTTTAAGTTCGGTTTTCTTTTTTCTTTTTATTTATCATTTTCCTTTTCTTTTTCTTTATTAAATAGTACAAATGCCCGTGCGTTTGCAACGGGCGTTGAAATTCGCAAAACCTGCTCCATGTATTTCACACCATAGTTTATATTCAATCCTGATAAACTTATGTAATAAGGTTACATTGGTTATTGCTTTATCGGATTTTGAAGTGTGAATGTTAAAAAGTCATCTTAGCATTCTTCATCTTATGAAAGGGTAGTGATTCATGGAATAGTTTGTGAATCGTTTTCACTTTTATGAAAATTGGAATGTTTTTTAAGGAGAAAAATATTTGAACTTTTGTAATATTGTGAATGTTTTAAGTTTTGTGAACATTTGTAAATGCATATTTTTTCAATAAAATCTTTTTTTGGAATGTTTGACTAGTTTTCAAAATGTGTGAACGTATATAAAACTATGTACATTTTTTAACTATTTTCACTATGTTGATTTTCTTAGATGGAGTTTGTCATTTGGTTGGGAAGAGTTATTCTATTTTATTTTTGCAATTATTAGGCTTAGCCCAAATGAACACGCACTCTCTTTTCCTACATAAATAAGGCAAACACACACGAACTCATCTCCCTTCCCCCGTTCCCCATTCTCATGTCTCCCCCTGCTGCCCGGCGACATAACCTAGGCCCACATCATGTATCCTCCCGGCGCCACCCAGTTGTAATAGACCGAGACCAATTCTCTAGATTTCTTTCCGTAATTGCTATTATATTGTTTGTTTTATTTCGCATCATCATGTCATCATGCTAATAAATATTTACAACCCAGATTACATGCAAATTAATAAATTGCATCGATCTTTGATCTATTTAAAATGGGGGAATTAATTTGGGATTAACCAATAACTTGCAAAATAATTCCATTTTTGGGGTACTATTTTCCTGTTAATGGAAAAGCAAGAAGAGAGAGAGGAAGCCCAGCCACAGCCTCCAGCCAGGCCAGTCGAAGGCCCTCCGATGCCATATTAACCCTAGATCCCCTCGATCCCTCCCTCTCTCCCTCTCATTCACGTGCCCGTCGCCACACACACACACTTCATAGCCATGGAGTAGCTGCCTCGCCCAATCCAATGGCGTCGCCGCCCCTCCCTTGCACCGCTCGCGCCCCTGTCGCTGCCTCGCCGGCACGCCTCTCCTCCTCCTGTTTCCTTCCTCCCTTGCACCGCCTGCGCCCCCTGCCCCCGCCGACGAGCTCCTCCTCTCCTCCTCTCGTTTTCCCCTACCCCTGCCCCCGCCGGCGAGCTTCGTCTCTCCTCCTCCCGTTTGCCCTCCTCCTCACGCCGTCCTGCTTGCGCAACCATGCCATGCTGCGGTCCGGCGAGCGTTGCTCACCCTGCGCCTTTCTTGTCGCTCCCCTCCTCCTCAGACTCCTGCCTTCCACCGCCGCGCCGTCGCGGCCATCTCCTGCTGACCGGCTACAGCGAGCCGTCACCATATGCTCACACACAAGGGGCTTCTCCTTCCATTATTCCTTCACCGGATCTGCACTCCAGCCACCGGCCTCTTTCCTATTCTCTTTGTTAGACTGTCTGGAATCCCCAATCCTTAGCTTCTCCTTCTTGATGTTCTAGAAAACTCAAAAGAGTATATAAACCGGGATAATTGGATATAAAGTAGCGATGTGGGACTATTGAATGTTGAATAGATGAATGAATTAGCCCCTGAATCATGCGCGCCGTGCACGATCGGAAAGCCCAGTACATGCCGTGGCTAAGTACGACAACAATGATTGTTCTTTTCCTCACTTAAAGACCGGGGGTTGAATACAGTAAACTATAGGGACTTATCTGCAAAATTTCTCAGGGACTTTTTTGCAAAAACACTGCGATGGTGAGCGGGCAGAAGCAATGCGTGCTTTATTATTAGGTAAAAATACACCATAAACTGCATGAGGAAGGTATATATAGGTCCTGAAACATATGACACAATTCATATTTGCAATCACATATTTTAATTAGGTCTTCCTAATTTCCCGTATTTTGCAGAGATTTTAAACCTTTGTAGCTTGTATTAGCAAGTCACTACTAGTTTGTAGATATACACACATCAGGCGTTTAGGGTTTCTCGCCTCCTGCTGGCGCCGCCGTCGATCTACCTCGTCTCTTGTGGCCTTAAGGTCATGAAGACGCGGTGGATCTCGGTCTTTGCCGGTTGGAGGGCTCATGCATTACCTTTAGGTGTTTCTAGTCTGTTTAGGGTTTATGACCTATTTTGGAAGGTGAGGTGTGTCTTCGGCCGATCTCACATGATTCAGTCAGTGCTCGTCTTCGGTTGATCTGCGTAGATCCGGTCTGGTTCGTCTCCGTTCATGTGTCTACAAGTTGAATCCTTCCGATCTACGATTCTCTATCGGCGGTGGTTGCTTTTCTAGTGTGTTGTTCCTTTCGGTCTTAGCACGAAGACTTCCTGACTGTCTAGTGCATCAAGGTTTGTCCGGCTCCGGTGAGGGAGGACGATGACGACGACGCATCTTTGGCTTGCTCCAGTACTTTTACTTGTCGCTAGGTGGTCTATAGATATGGATGTAATTTTTGTTACTTCTGGTGTTCTTTTATACTGCCATGAGTCTAGGATATAGATCTTTGGGACATGGATCCAACGCACTCGCTAATCCATGTTAGTTTTGAAAAATGTATAAAAAAATCAATTCTATAACTTATTCGGGACGGACATTGTCGACTCTTCTACTCATGTATGCAATTTCACAAAAAAATGGCTTCTGTGTTCTTCGGGAAAAAAAACAAAATTGCAACTTTAAAAACCTTGAATAGTACTCCCTCCGTAAAGAAATATAAGAGCATTTAGTTCACTGCGTATTTTTTATATATAATGGAATTTGTTTTCTTTCACACAATAAACCAGGAAAGTCATTTCTCCACGAAAATTTACACGTTAGTATAACACTGGACCGTGTTCATTGAAAAATAGTTTCAAAATTATTTTAACCTTTCTGCTATTTCAAAATTATTTTTTAACATGGATGCACCTAGATGGAGATTTCGTTGGGTATTTTCGAGTCTAACTAGTGTTTCTTTAGACACGCTCTTACACTTCAGGCCTTAATCTCAGCTAAACTCCAAGCCTGAGTGATTGTACAAGGGTGCCGTGTCTTCCGGTTGCTTGCTGAAACTTGCACTCTTCTCCCTTCCACGCATGACAGATGAAAGTGATACTTGGAAGGCTGAACAAGGGATTGGCCAAATTGTTCATGTCACGGAAGTTCCAAGGCATGGTGAACTGAAACAACCAAATACTAGTATCTCGCACGAGTAGTAACCTTGGTCAGGTGTTAGTGTCTTATTTTTAGACTAGCGAAAATCCCGTGCGTTGCAGAAAAAAATACCACATGACTCTAACTCAATAACCATGGCCCAAGACCTTAATTGGTCCACGTCATTTAGCATGGCATCCCATTTGTGTTGCCGTTTATCATTCTTTCACCCTCGTTAACAGTTGTCTCAGTGCTCACACAATCATAACATGTTTAAATGTGATCAATCTTAAGGCGTCTTTCTCGACATACCATGAGAAATCTGCTTTTGTCACCCCTTCGAGTTTTTGCTGAGGCGTGCATGCGTGGTTACCGATGGTTTCTTTTGTTACCAATGTGTTTCTGTTGAGGTGTTTATTTCCAATCCCGATTGACACCAGTATGATAGAGAGACGGATCGTGTGCTGTTGATTAAGCTTGCACCCTAAATATCATTTTAAAATGGTTAATATGTAAACAATAACATCATATTTAGATTCTACGCATTTTTCTAATCAAATTTCATATA
>CBMN010749788.1:0-12923 GCA_000582825.1 Hordeum pubiflorum | reverse complement strand
CGCGCCACGCTGCGCCGCTGCCTCCAACCAAACATCGGAACGGAACCGACCCGTTCTCCTTTATTTTTCCTACCAAACACAGGAATGGAACGGACCCGTTCCTCTGAAATGGAACCATTCCGTTCCATGACAGTTGGTCCCCCGACCAAACACACCCTAAACTACTCTCGTAATATCGACCCTACCGGTGATTATGAGACGGAATCTGGGAGGCATGATGCGGCCGGTGGTTCCTAGATTAGACCTGACGATAACCAACAGTCTCGAAAGCAAATAATACATTTTGATCATTAGATGCGATAAAGGCATTCCCAGCCGTGTGCAATGGTTATTGGGCCAAGGCAGATTATGTCAAAGAGAAATGCTCCGTACCATGACCATCAAGAGAAAAGGCAGCACGTACGAGGGGAGTGGCCAGTGACCTGCTGGACTGGACTAACCACGAATATCTCTGTATCTACTTGCTCTCAAAATAAGAGCATCTACAGCCTGACGCTTCAAACCTTTCTTAAACGTTCAGACCAATGGTTCGGTCGGTCATTAAATTTCGATCTAGATGAAAGCTTCAAACGAGGCTCAAACATACTTGGTCTAACCGACACCCTTCATATCCAGTCTAAATATGGGTGGATATGAGGTGTCCGGCCGACGATGGCCTACCCGATCCCACATATAATCCTTTCCATTCGCTCGCCGGACCAAACCCTAGCCATTTCACGTCACTCCCCTTCACTCCCCTCCGTCACCCGAACTCACCTCCGGCGATCTCTCGCCTTCTCCGACATGACGGGCAGCGGATCCGAGTCCTTCACCTCCAGATCCATCGACCCCGAGCTCACCCCACTCGGCCCCAAGGAGGAGATGGTCGTCCGGCTTGCGCTCCGTCACTCCCGGGAGGTGGCTGTCCAACGGCAACGCTCGGACTCCTTCCGTCGGGAATCCATTGCGTCCGCACAACCGATGCATCGATCCGTCATCGCTGCCTCACCGAAGGCGGTGTGGTCCGTCATGTGTCCGAACGCGGTGGCGGGCGCGACCCCTCCGTTGACACGCCGAGCTAGAGGACGCACCATGGGCATTGACGCAAACATGGCGTGGCATGCCCGCCGTGCGAGGGAGCGGGCGCAGGAGGCGCGGAAACCCTCGCGGCGATGGACGTTGACGAGGCGGGGTCACACTCTCTGGGGTCTGTATGATGAACCAATGCGGGCATCCTGCGCCGTGTTGGATGTCGGCTCCTCCCAGGAGGGATCCGTCATCGATCTCGCGCCCACCGACATCGTCCGGGTTGCGGCTCCGACAAGGAAGAGTGGGGCATGGAAGACACCGAGAACTCGACTCCCGTGAGTCGGCTAGTGTCCCATGTCCTACTCTACTTTGCCGGTTGTCGGACCAACACTCTGAGAGTGCAGCCGGCCGTCGGACATGGGCATGACGGAGACAGACGTGCTCCGCTTATTATCGTTTTACGTTGCATGTAATAGTATGGATTTGGGGTTTTTAATTTAAGGTATCCGATTGTAGAATGCATTATTTAATGATAGAACGTTACGCGTCCGCAAGCATTTGAGTGAACGGATTTGTCGTTGTAGATGCTTACCGAGATCTAAGTTTGATCATACATTTAACCAACGAGACCGATTATGACGGGAGCAAAAATTATATCACTGGATTCATATCAAAAATACAAATTCAGTGGTATAATTTCTGCTGCCGCAACAGTCGATCTTGTTGGTTAAATTTATAGTCAAACTTGGATTTCAAGAAGCGTGAGCGCACTGCATTATGGAATGGAGGGAGTACTAAAATTAGGATAAGATATGTCCCTACTTATTTTGAAATCTTGAAATCGGAGGGAGCACAAGACATGTCGCCTGCCTCGTCACCTCGTGGGCATTATCACATATACCTATCAAGCTCCTGCCGGCGAGAGCATACGTAGGGATGGTGAGTGGCCATGCATTTCGGAATTTCTCGAAAGGATCGCCGTCGTGATTGCTGCCGGCCGGGTTGGCGTAAAGGCGCACGGGCGGCGAGGCCGTGCCTCCATCTGGTTCGACCCGCGCCCTTCCGGGCGACGCCGCCTTTGTTTTCTTCTGCAACTACCACTAATAGTAGTGTGCGTAGGGTGATGGGAAGAAGAGCCGGCCTTGTCATGCATGAAACAGTTCCTTTCCCAGGCGAGGAAAAGCTGGAGATCGGGAGAATCGTCATCATTGACTGCCTGATCTTGGCGCGGTTTCCTCTCAAATACACTACGTATAGATGTTAAAAGAATGGGTGTAGGGTATGGTACTGGGGCGGAGACCAGTAGGTCCACCTGGTGCAATGAGCTTCCTGGCCTTTAGGACTGCCAAGGGATGCTACGAAGAGTAGCTTAGGAGCCGTAGCTTAGGAGCTGTTTGGACTGTGAATATGTTTGTCATGTATTATCATATTATATTTGTCTTACTTGTGTTGTTTAAATTGTTAGTCACACTTTGGCTTATCTAAGAGCATCTTCAATAGTCTGTATGTAGTCTTGTTGATAAAATTGTCCATGTCATCAACCAACAAAGGATCATACAACTATTTCAATGGTTGCATCTATACTATCCAATAGGAGAAGAGAGAATAAATGCAATTGCTCTCTACGTAGCCTTGGAGCTTGTGCAAGAGCTATTGGTTAATCTACATACAACTTTACTCTCTCTCCTTATTTATTTGTTGTCATGTCATCATATATCTTGGGTGGCAAAGTTTACCAACAACTATCTTACAGCCATTGGAGATGCCCTAAGGGAATTTTGCCACACATTTTGTGTCTATGACACGTGGGGTTTACTGCTCATAAAAAAATTATTGCCTTAGATGTGGCTAGAACCAAGCACACACTAACTTGATCAAACTTGCCTAAGGTAAGATGTAGCAAAGTGTGGCTAGGAACCAAACAGCCCCTTAATTTCCATATTGGTCGCTACCGGAGTTTACTACTGTCATGTTTGGTTACCATCCACACTTTGTCATACTTTTTGTGTCACAAATGTGGCAAATTGAGGTAAATGTTTGGTTGCAGCCACACTTGTGACATGCCACATTTTTTCAGTCACATACCTTACTTGTTATAGACTCAGTTGCTAGCCAACTTTTACCACAAGTGTGAGGGCCAATTTGGCCACCAAAAAAACTGTGGCATATGCCATATATATGACACAAAAGTGTGACAAAGTATGAATGCGAATCAAACATGCCCTAGACTCTATTATATATGAGTGACACAAAAGTGTGACAAAGTATGAATGGGAATCAAACATGCCCTCGACTCTATTATATATGAGAGCGCATCTCAGCATATTCATTGCAACACCTAGAGCTTTGGAAGGTGGGTCAAATTAAAAAAAATGGAGCATTGATCAATGTTGACTGTTCACCAGCATCCGAAAGTGTGATCACGCAGCAATGGTGGAACCAGGAATGAAATGGAGGATTTGAGGGTGTACAGAACACACTACCAAAAAAAAATACTTAATCCTAGCGTCCAGGGGCGAAGAATATGCCTACAAATAGACAGCATGCATATAATTAGGGATTAAGCCCAACAGTTTACATGGCCCGATAAGAACCAAAGACCAATTTAGGCATGTTGCCATGTACGTATTTTACTCCACATAAGTATTTTGTACCTATCCCTCAAAGAAATGTATTTTGTACCCTAGGCCATCTGCATTGGACGAGGCTACAGAACAGAGATGATTCCTGTCTTCTATTAGTGCTTCAGGGCCGCCGCCGTCTCGCCTGCCGCCACTCGCCAGGGAGGGAAACTACCGTCTCAAATTGGTCGATTTCTGTTTCTTTGCATTCTGAAACCTGAACGTACGACATATACACGATCTGGAGCCTAAAAGGCAGCCTAGTGCATCAATCTCTTTTCAATCACCGAGGCCCTTCAAGGATGATGGCTGCCATGCTGGATTTCATACGTAATCACTGGATTGCTGGCGCTCTCGAAGCAACGCGCGCTATCGCCTCGCCGCTGCATCTATATACATGCTCTACCCTTAAGAATTAAGATTGATTACTTTTTTTACATTTTTACTGATAAGTTATACAATTTACTTACGTACTCCCTTCTTTTCTAAATATAAGTCTTTTCAGACATTTCATTATTAACGACATACGAAGCAAAAATGAGTGAATCTACACTTTAAAATATGTCTATATATATCCGTATATAGTCCGTAGTGAAATCTCTAAAAAAACTTATATTTAAAAACGAAGTGAGTAGAAGACAAAGACCATATATTTAACAAATGGCGTAAGATTATCAACTAATTATCCTTTTATCTCGATGATTTTAGCTGCAATAACAAAAATAGCATGATCCTTGGACACTCTTCATGTCATCTTCGTTTTTATTCTACTTTCTTAAAAGATGTTTTACTTGGCATGATGTACCTGCTATTTAAAATAATCCATCGTGTCTTCCTTGCCTTTCCCCTATGTCGAAATCCTGGCTCCGCCCCTGCTAGTGTCATACTACAATATTTGGCAACAGAATAATATAAATAGCTCAATCAAGTCTCACCACATTATAGTCAACGAAATATATTCCAAATTTGTAAAATTACAACACAAATGGTTAGAATTCAGTAATAGAAAAATGAAATAGTCCCTATATAGAAGAGCCCTCTATGCTTAAGCTGACGGGAATAACTGCATGGAAGCTGACTCTTTAGAGTTGGGGGAGTAGAGGACTTCAGAACAGGCCTTTTTTTTGGTATATGAAAAATGGGCTAGCTTTGTCTTCTTTGGTATCCAAAAGATTGGATAGTTGCCTTGCATAGAAACGAAGGGAGTATATAGTTATAGATTTCGGGAAACGTTTACCTTCAACGACCGATTTTAGGCGAGGGTCCACCGCCCCGTGTCCATCAAATTGGTTATTCATAAAACGATCAGGAGCCTCCATCTACTTCATATTCTTGCAACTCCACCCATGTTTCAGAAGGCAGGACCGCAACTAGTCCTTTGTTGCAAAACGGGCGGAGGGTTTAGATCTTGCAGCGGCTGGGATTGGGGAGAGCGACGGCAGCTGGACCGGGACGAGCGGGCGCAGACCCCCTGCGGTGGTGGTGACGACCAAGTCTCCGCTGGCAATGGCCTCCTCGACTCAACTAGCTACGGTTCTAGGAACAACAGCTGGCATGGCCTCTGTCCAGCGTCCGGGAGCACCGCGCCCCCGCACTGACCTCCGCCTGAACCGGCTCGGCATTGTGCGTGCAGCGAATCAGCATGTGCCTCCGACAAGTTTCTGCAACGGAGTTGCAAACGACAACGGTGTTGCAACATCACCCTTCATTGCCAAAAAATCGGTAACGTCATCCTTGTAGCAAATGGATTTTCCAAACATAATCTTTGTTACAAAAAAGTGAATACGGTTTTTCTACAACACAACCCATGTTGCAAATATTTGCCAATGGTTCTTGTAACATTGTCTTTGTTGAGGGTTCTGTAACAGTCTTCAGGAAACCGTTAATGAACACTGTTTTGACATCCACTCTCTGGATCTAATAAAAAGATGCGCCAGCCAATGCATAGCACTACCATAATTGCATTATATGGTGTTATCTCAACAGGTAATATAATTACACTAACAAACATGAAACTTAAATAAACAAGAAGGCTATGCCAAAGTACAAGAAACCGACTTGCAGATCTTATATTACAAAGGTTGGGAAGGTACAATGGGGTCTTGAGAAACAAAGGAAGGATAGTAGCACATATCTCTCTAATCTAGACCTACAGAAGAATCCTTGGGAAGTAAACAAGTCAACCCAAGGAGGCTGCTGGAGCTTACATTAGGGCGAGCTACACCACAACTCCAGACAGAATCGACAAATTAAGCTGCGGAGCGAGCTGGTTCCATAAATGAACTTGCCACAGATCTAGACTAGAGTTGGCACGATCTTATGACCTTCCATGAAAGAAACTTCGCTTGTTTGTTGTTTTTGCCATGCCATTGCCAGACATGATTTTACCACCATCTTCCTTCAAGTCCCCAGTATTTGCAGATCTGTGTCGAAAAGGAAAGTTTGTGAGTTGAACAACTTACCAAAGGGACACCAGACCCTCTCCATTCCACCCGGCTCTGGAACCTCATGCAGTTGATGTCAAACTAACTCTGCGCAAAGTAGCAAACAAATACCAAACAGCAGAGTATAAAGAAAACGGAGCAACATAGATACTCAATGTACAAGGATTGAGTTCAAGATCATGCCTCAGTGAAGACTTCTGGAATCCATCTGACTTCACACCTGCACGAGCTTTAAAAAGCACTTCAATCCCATTGTTCAGCTTTATAGACCAAATGAGCAAATAAAGAAGTTCAGATCATATCTAGAAACAAACGAAAATCATTTCATGAAGGAAAGAATGCAAGACCTCTAACTCTTCAGGAAGGCCGCTCTGAGGAACTCCATTCCCACCAAAGTGCAGATTTTCAACAAGTACATTTCCCATGTCTGTTTCTGCAATCTGCAGTAACTCTGCATTATTACCGCCCATGCTTTCACTTCCAACAAGCTCCAAAACAACCTTCTCGGCAACACGCTTTAAAGTTGTACTCACTGCTACGGTTGGAGCAGTGCTGTCCTTGACAGGTGAAATACAACCGACATGCTTGCTAGTCACGTCACCAGAACAAACCGCTTCAATTTTCGCACACTTGGAGCCTGATGCGACTGAATCCAAGCTTTTCTCAGATGCATGTGATGAACTTGAGCACTTTGTTTGATCTCGATTGCCACTGCCAGGTGAATCCTGACTCCCACCACTTGCATTAGAAGTACCCTTCTGTTGGCTGTTGCTTATGGGCTCATCACTAACGTTGCCTGACCGAGGTGATGAAGTTTTGGGGTGAACTGGGCTGATTGAAGCCCTCTTAACAGATTGGCAAGGTTCAGTATCATCAATCCCAGTAGAATCATGCTTTCTCTTCAGCTGGCTGTCTGGAGATCCATTTCCAGGGGCATTTTTATCAGACTGGTGCTGATGGTTCACATGCCTTTGAGGACGAGGTCTCTTGTATCCTTCTGGAAACACATAAGCTGGAATCTCTTTCCTCCGGACATGAGAAACCGCCAACTCCATCCCAGGTTTCCAGAACATATACATGTTGATCTCATGCCTGAATTCATCAACTGTCCCACGAATATCAAACTGCTGACCTTCTAGTATTTTCACACCTTCTTTCCTTGATAAGCCCATGAAGAAAGCACAATGAGCACACTGTCTAGAAGGATCTGCATACTCATATGGGTATGGGTGGCATTGCAATTTCCCATAGGTGTCCCGTTCAATCTGCAAGTGTCAAACAAAAACCACAGGTTAAACAGTCAAGCATCAGACATAAATAGTAAGAACACAGTTGAAACCAAAAAACAGGGTCTGTTTGCTGTTCGAAATAGGCATGCAAATTGTCATGTTGCAAGTTCCCAACTCAATCACTAAATTACACTCTGACCCTCCCCTTTATAATTGTTCTGCAGTTCAGACAGACTTCTACATAATCCAGGAATCAAAACAATGCAATCCCGATTCCACAACCAGGAATTCCGATAACAACTCCACTGATACAATATAGCCCCAAAAGGAAGCGAACTTATTACAAGCTGTGCACAGTAATATGAGCATATACAGCATACAATTTTACCTTTAAAGTCAGTTGCCTCAATCGAGACTCCACCCATCCCTTCCAAAGTCTGAGATCTTCATCATCCTCAGCGATGATGTCAACTTGCAAATAATTTTTATACGCCTCAAAAAAATTGAAAGGCTCAAAAAGGGCAGACCAACTAGCCTTATTCATCTCAATTTCCTGCATTAAAGAGTAGGGAACAGTCAAGATAAGCAGTTGTTGAATACTACCTCCATACCAAAATACAAGACGTTTTTGTAAGCTAGAGTAGTACTTATATGGTGCCAAAGAAAATACCTGGCATATTTTATTGCCAAACTGGAATTGTTCTATCATAACCCTCAGCGTGCTCGTCGAAACATTATAGCTGGAGTTCATGCATGGATATGCTGGGGTGATAATGGGCATATGATGAGTTCTGTCACGAGGATTTTTGCGTGGATCCCACACAGGAAAGCCAAGTTCCTCCTCCTCAATGGCACAAAGCATCACTGGAGTTGGCCAGCGCCACTGGGTAAAAACCCTGAAGAATCTCGAGACCAGCATACTTGGCACAGCATTAGGATAAAGCTGACAGACTCGTGCAACCAGTAAAGCCCAATTCACACCTCCAAGAAAACCAGTAACCTAGCAAGCCAGATATTAGATTGATACTGGCAATTCAAAGAAAGCTACCAACATTATAGTAAAACCACACTTACATTAGAATAAACACCTCTTCTTCTTGCCCAGTGCTTTAAACACCTTAATGTTGTTCGAAAGCTCTACAATAGAAGTATGTATATTGTTAACATTTCCATCCTAGAAAACGAAGATGAAAAAAATGTTGAGTAGAACAAAAGTAGATTATAGTTCCTCGAGTAAACCTCAATATTCGGAACAAGCCTAAGAATTTGGTCAGCCACTCTGCAGCCAGTAAGACTACGAACAGTTGCCTCATCAATGTCATAAAGCACTGCTTCCTGAGAGATATCCAAATCCTGCAGCAATATGTCAAGACAAAGATGTATCTCTTGAAATATTCGAGATCAATATAGGCAAGAAGCAGGAGGTGGACTTCTAAGAGTATTTCCCTTCCACAGTTCAAAGAACACGAGCGCGAACGGAATTAAACAGCTGGCAAAATCAACAGCAGAGGAGTTGCATTGATGGCTGTGAACTGTCCTCTTATCACCAGGGGACTATTAGTGAAGAACTGTCTCAAGTAGCAAAAGAAGTAATTTACAAAATACAATTTGGCAATATGCACATGAACAAGGAATAAACAGTTCCTTCGAGGAAGGAGTTCTGCCAATGGCGACAACTAGGCTTTACCGTTAAGTCAGCGAACAGGAGACTAGTGGATAATGATGATGGAAGATTCAAGTGTTATTCACCACAAAGAATTCACATCCAACATAATACTAACGTTGCAACTTCAATATGCTTGCTATAAAAGAATTATTTTTCACCAAAAAACAGACCTTCGATATAACTGCTCTAACACTTCCCGATATGTTAGAAAAAACAACAAAACCAACACACAGAAGTAGAAGTAGATCACACTATGGATAGCAGAACAAACCTACATTACCCACCTACAGTACTGGCACACCAAGCTGAAAACAGGGTCTATGTGATTACTACGAAATTATCACAAAAAAATAAGAATAATCCATCTGGATCATAAGGAAAGCAGATATTAGGAGGAAACATGCTAGTTCATATTCATCCCTACTTAAACTTGGCATGAATTGAGAAACAAATAAATGCACAAATACATTTTATAGGAAGTATAAACTTACAGATGGCACTACTAAGAGAGAAACACTGGCATATAGAAGGTCGATGGATATCCCATGGAACTTGAATTTCATCACAGGTACATGTGCATCAGGTACAGGTTGCAATTGAGTTACTTCCTCCGTTTGTGCTAATATGTCATGCAGTACAATGAAGAAGTCTTCCTGTGAAAAAATAATATGTTAGAAAATACCAATGTTATAGCTAACACAAAAACTACACTCAAGGCCCACAGCAAGAAGAAATATTACCTCGCGATTCACATATGAAGGTCCAACACACAGAGTATCAATGTCAGCCCCACGTCCATGGACCTACCAAAACGTAAGTATCAAATTATGCACAGGTGGATGATTTTATGAGAAGGAAAAACATTAACGTGAGATAACGGCACTTTGCAAGAAGGGTTAAATAGTACAAGATACAAACAAGAAAATTTGATTATTCAATGAAACATGAACAACCTGCAATAAGAACTTCAATTAAGAAAAACACATCACACCACAAAATGAGATGCATGCACATACAATAACATCACATATGCTGTAACTAGCCAAATGTTGAGAACCATTGAACAAGTGTACATAACTATCTCTAAGTTGCAGATGTCAGAAGCTCAGATCAGTTGGGAATATGTGAAAAAATGATAAGGAACATCCATAAGAAGAATAAGGCAATGCAAGGTCGAGAAATGAACAAATTAGAACCAGGGGCGAACATGAACATGTGTTTCTTTTGTTGGTAATAATAGGCTTGAACCAAGTGCAAAGCAAACCAAATAACTTGTAGCTGTATGGACACCAAAAGTACCATGACACCATGCTAAAAGAAGTGGCACGTACTTCCCCACAAGCCAGAACGAGGAATAAACTGACCATGTACCTAGCAAACATAGGAAGGGTGCTGGGCTTTGCTGCGTTCCTATGTTTCTTTACAATCACTCTTATATAATACCCCCTCCGTCCCAAAATAAGTGTCGCAAATTTAGTACTAAGTTTAACTTAGTACTAAATTTGCGACANNTATTTTGGGACGGAGGAAGTATTTGGTTAGGCATAAGTTCCAGGTTTCCAATGCAGTAAGGCAAGGTAGGGCGATCAACCCCCGCCTTACCGCCAAATGGAAGCTTAAGCGCCTAAAAGCCTGAGGCGGCAGAAGTTCCACGGCACTACCAGTGCACCTTACCGCATAAGCGACACTCAAGCGCCACCTTATGGACACCGTAAAACATGGCTAAGTTCAGAACCCAGCCATTTAGGGCAACTAAATTAATATTGGTAAATATTAGTGCAAGACATATTTAATCCCACATGGAAGGAATCTGAACAAGTCTATTTCGCTCGACAATCATGCTGAATATTCATGAGAAAACTGACAGCTATTGTGATGTTAGTCCAAACCTATTCAATCAAGAATAGCCATCAATGTTAATTTCAGTCATAGCACACAAAAGAAGGCAGTATGGAAGTGTCAGAAGCAGAACAAGGAATTTAAATTCCACAGAGACACAAATCCATCCATCTCCATTACATCCATCACCCTACAACACAGATTTTATGAACTACCGCTGCTGCCAATGCCTATTTTAACGATGGTCCGAGCTCCCCATAAGTTCATTTTGAGCTATGATGTTGATCATAAATTAGCATGCTGCTAAAAATGAGAAAGAAAATGAAGTGTTACAAACACCAAGGTCGAACTGACTATGGTATGGGGTGGGCAAAAAATGAAAACCAAACACCAAACCGAATACAATGGACTTTCCAGTTAATTTGGTACTCGCATGGAATTTTAGTAACAAATTGCGAACAAACAAACTGGATTTGGTCACTTCTGCACTTAACTGGATAAATCAAAATTAATTAACATGGGCCCAAACAAGCTGCTAATCTAGCCAATCACTAAAGCACAGCCGGTCACCAGCTCTACAAGACACATACCATCATCAATGCTCCATCTAAAAAAGCACACTGCAGCAGCACAAATGCTCAGAGCCCACCATCTCCAACTCGTACCTCAATGCCAAACCCTAGCCGCCAGCTCTATATCCTGGTGGTCTAGCATCACCTACCCCGTCTTGCCAACATCAACCAAATTGGTAAGATTTCTGGATCTTGGATTCTTTGTTCGAATTGGTGCCTACTTCCATAGTATTCCATTTCTTTTGTTCACACAGATACAACACATGTAGTTCAGTTTGTACCAAAATAAAATCAGTTTCAAGTTATGCTTGTTTCCATGGCTTGTTCTATCAGAAACCAAAATATTACAAAAAATGCTATATAACCGACCCAAAATGCCAGTCTAAACCTAATCCCCCCCTACTCAAGCAAGCAATCATTCAACTAATTATCAAAAGAAAACAAACGTCGCCCAGCAAAACAATATGCTGCTTTTACTGGCCTGATGCAAGAGAAACTTTAAGCTGTAATATGCACGGTAGAGCAAAATAGTGAAAGCAACGCATACACTTACCCCTAGACGGTATGACCCAAAGGTGAAAAGCACGGCATTTGCCTCTTCAACCATTTGATCAGTATATCCTCTCTGACTAGTTAACTGTTTCACCCAATCTTTAACAATCTGCAAATTCGAACAAGGGTCTTGATTAGCAATCGATGATCAAGCAAGTATTGTTTCAATCAGTAACCATTAGAACAAAATAATCAAAGATTCACATCAAACTGCATGTCTTTTTAGAGTACAAAAAGCAGGCAAGAAACAGCGTTGCAACTTGCAAGAGAGTAATCACCTTGTCAAGCTCCCCCAGTACCTCCACTCGCCTAGCAGACTCATCGGCACTTTCATATAGGCCCGCTTCAACCAAGAACTGCAATTATGATAACAAACAAAACAGTGTGAGTAACGAAATCATCTTATCGGAAAGAAAGTAACCGAATGAGTAGCTACTACTAACCTTGTTCAACTCAGCTGTCCTCTGGACATCAGCTTCCACCGGCCCAGCCAACGATATTGGCTTGTTAGAGGTCGCCATTTATCACACAAAAACGGCAGCACCTCCAATCTAAGATGATACAACCAAGTAATCCTCACTCACGGACAAGCCGCCTTCAGGACAAAATCTCAAGGAAAAGGACACGCTAAATCACACAGATCGGCGCCTCAGAGCACGAAAAAAGGCCTTACAAAATTCGAGACGAACCGCCCCAAAATCGAAGCTTTTCGCACGAAACCAAACAGAGCACGACCTGCCTCGGATGAACCCAGAGCCCACAACCGCCGCCTCTATATTGGCCCTCAACGGAAGCAGGGGTACTAGTCGGACACGACCAAGGGAGTCGTGCGATAGACGGATCCAAAGAACAAGGACGCGGAAACCTTCATCACCCGGGAAACCCGCCACCCCCTGAATCCGAACCCCCGGCCGCAGAATCGCCCCCCACGGAGCCCGACGGGATCGCGCCGCCCGGATCGGATCGAAACCCCGGCTGGATCGGCGGGCGGG
>CBMN010749787.1:0-12190 GCA_000582825.1 Hordeum pubiflorum | reverse complement strand
CGTCCGCGGCGCGGGCTTAGCCCGGTCGCATCTTCCGGCGGCGGCGAGGGGGAGGGGAGGAAGGAGTTGCGGCGCCGGCCGGCCGGCGGCTAGGGTTCCCCAGATTCTAATCACACAAATATTTTCTCTCCTGTGGAGATGACTGAGCAACTACTAATCCGTCTGTCTCTGTTTCTCACTCTATTTTACGAACCTTCGGATACTTGCCTCCGCCGCCAACTGCATTGCCTCGGCGATTGACTTGACTCCGCCACCGTTTGTCCCTGATTATTATGTAGTGGTCTAAAATATCTTATACGGAGTATTAGTTTACAGAGGGAGTACTCATTTGTCTCTTCGTGCGGTGCATATATGATATATCTCGCAGCTAAGAGGCTGGCCGGCTGCTCCTCCACTCGTCCTTGTCGTCGGGCCATTGCCGCGGAGCGGAGACCTGCGTTTTTGATACATAGAGCAGTGTAAGAAGCCCTACCCATGGTTTGCTGTATTCATCTTGAAGTGGGGGAGAGGTAGATGTTGGTTTGTTGGGGTTAATTATGGGTTCCACTTCTACTCCAGCAAGTCTAATCCGACCTCTGCCCTCTCCGCTCTCGTCCCTTTCTTGTTCTCACCAAGTCACCAGTTGGCGTTTTTGGTAGGTCGTTGTCTGATCTCGTTCTGTCCCTTCGAGCTATCTTTCTTAAAAGGCCAGATGGCAACTTCTTTGTCATCAGCTTTTCGTGTTGGGGTCCTTGGGGCCAACGCTTTCTTTAAGTGGTTTCGTGTTTGTGGCCGAAAATCTCATTTATCTTTGTGACCAGCTTTCCGATTAACTTCTATGGTTTTCTTCTAAGTTGATGCTACCATGATTTCAATCTCGAAAAAAATTAGTCGTATACGGGTTAGTAGTTTATACCATGCTCTTCTCCTGCCGTGACAAAGTTCGGTTATGATTATCTTGATCATGTCATGTTGTATTCCTTATTATGAATTGGGTAATTCAATTGAGCGCTGGTGATTTTTTTTCACTGTAGTGAGTTGCCGGTATGCATTTGCATAATAATATCACCTATATCGATCGATTCCACTAGCATCGCATTTTATTTCAAAAGTTTTCATGAAATCCAGTAAATAGCAAGTAAAGGGGCTTCAGTTAGGCGTTTCTTCAGCTCATGGAAAGCATGTTCTTGGAATTTACCCATAGAAGCATCACATTCTTTTTAGTGATCTCATTTGACATGACCGTGGGCATAGTAACTGATGTAAGCACGAAAACCGTATGCCTTGTTTCCAACTAGTTAATGTACAGAAGTACGTACGTAGTACTGATCCTTTCATCCATTCACCAGGAAGTTCAGTAGTTGAGGAATGGAGCAAAAGGACCCCAAACCTTCATACAATTCTGCTTACGGTTACGGGAATTCGTCAACAAGGTCTAACTCGAGATATGCAACTGCACCCCCGGGTTTCAGCCCGTGGTATGCCTCTTCTGCGGGTAACAATATACAGCAGCCAGAAGCACAAGCCACTCTGCAGAGGAAGTACTCCAGGATTGGCGACGACTACTGCTCTGTGATTCAAGTATGTATTGATGGCCTTTTGTGCCTCCCCTGGCTCTCTTTTCATTTCCCAACTTTTGATGCATGATTTTCTACATTATTTCAGTTTTTTGGCAACTTAAATGACACTGCCTCTGTATCAGTTTATGATTTTCCTCAGTTTCTACAGCTTCAGATGACATTTAAGAAGTCTTGCACATACTCTCCCCTTCGATTATTGTGAACTTAAGTCTGAAGTTGTACCTTATAAATTATTGCAGGTGACTGAAGCTTTGGCACAAGCCGGTCTTGAATCTTCAAACCTTATTGTAGGCATTGATTTTACGAAAAGTAACGAATGGACAGGTTGGCAGACTCACAGTTGATCTTTCCACCTTCCGACTTTGGGTGCATATTTATGCTTTTTATGCTTGCTTTCGGATGCAATGGTAGCTATATTGTTTAGTATTACTTAGCACGACGCCAGTTTGTTTCCCATATAATTTGTGGTTTATTGTTAGTGAAGAAAGCCGTTTGGTCAATGGCTTGCCAACTCGTCTATTGTAAACCTTTTTTCAGGTGAAACCACAATATGCTAAGAAATTCGTTACTGCCTCCTATTCATATTAATTGTCTCGATTTAGTACAAAGTTGTACTAAATCAGCGACAATTAATATGGGATCGGAGGGAGTAGTTAAGGAGAGCTAGCAATGAGGACATTGTACTTCAGAATGAATGCACCCCATGTTGCTTCTGTGTCTCATAATAGTATATATCAGATCATGAAACTATTCATTGAACATGTTAAGTTTTTTTCATATTAGGAAAAGTTTCCTATAATCGGCGTTGTCTGCATGACATAGGAAGAACTCCAAACCCGTATGAGCAAGCCATATCTATTATTGGAAGGACACTCTCGGATTTTGATGAAGACAATTTGATTCCCTGCTTTGGATTTGGTGATGGTAAGCTTATGGTTAGAGTTTTCTTTTAAATTGATCGCTTGGTGTATTTCCAATAGAATGTGCAAGGAATGTATTGAATAAGAGAATATCCACAGAAGCCCTATAATTTGGTGACCCAAAACCAGTTTTAGGTGTGGAGAGAGAAGGTTTTGGGTCACAAGAAATTTTTATGCTTTTCTAGCAGCCCTATAACTGGTGCCCTATATTTTGAGAACAACATGAAACATGACGATCCGACGGCGGGGAGGTCAGGAGGCGGATCCAGTGACGGCAGAATCCGGCGACGGGGAAATGCGGGGACTGTGGCGGGTTCCTGCTGCTGCCTTTTTGTTTTAGGGCAGTTGCTAGTGGTGATGCAAATTTGCATCACTTGTAGCAACTTTTGCATCATGATCTTAAAAATTTGCATCACCATATAGCTATAGGTCTGTTGTTGGAGGCGATTTTTGGGCCCCAAAAGACCCAAAAGGCAGTTTTTGCAACACAACTCTGTTTTTAGGGCTGCTGTTGGAGATGCTCTAATGTTTCCTTTCCCTGCTGGCAGCGTCAACTCATGACAAAGAGGTATTCAGCTTTTATCCAGAGAACCACCCTTGCACTGGATTTGAAGAGGCATTAGAAAGATACAGACAAATCGTTCCAACTCTTCGATTATCTGGTTTGTTTAAATAATCATTAAATGTAGACAGTTTGTTCTTCCTTTATTTTCATACAAAATTGCGTCCCCGCACCAAAAAAAGGTACTTAATGAAATAATCTGGATGTAAACTTGCACAGGATCAACATCTTTCGCTCCAATAATCGAGACAGCAATTGGAATCGTGGACAACACTGGTGGTCAATATCATGTTCTTCTGATAATTGCTGATGGACAGGTGCACCACAGTTTTACCAAGTTGTGTTTTTCTGAGTGGCATCCTCTTCATAACCATTAATTGTCTGTCAGAATAAATTCTTGTACATTACTATTTGTATATATCCAATTTTCACTCCGGCTAAAATTTCTGCTGACAGGTTACTCGAAATGTGGATACACAGTCTGGGCAGTTAAGCCCACAGGAGCAGGATACCATTAATGCTATAGTGAAAGCAAGGTATCTGATTCAGGATTTTTAAGTAACACCTTGATAAGTCAAACATCCTAAACAAATTGCACACGATAACATCTGTTTTGAAAACATTCCAGCCACTTTCCCTTGTCTATTGTTCTTGTTGGGGTCGGTGATGGACCATGGGATATGATGCATAAGTTTGATGACAACATACCTGCTCGGTCATTCGACAATTTCCAGGTGATTGCCAATACAAATTCCATCTTACCTTTAGCTGTTTTCCTGGCTCGCAATAACTGGGACATAAAAGAATACTTGATGTCATGCAGTTTGTGAATTTCACGGAAATTATGTCGATGAGCATAGCAGCTGACAGAAAAGAGGCTGAATTTGCGCTGTCAGCATTGATGGAAATCCCTACGCAGTACAAAGCAACACTTGATCTCCAACTCCTTGGGTATTTTACGGTTTTCAACCTCGCAGAGTCAAGTAAAACAATGATTTGTGCTTGCAGCGACAATATTGCCGTCTGACCGCTTTCTTCGATTCTTCTTCTGTTTCAGTCGTCGACAGGGAATACCTCCAAGAGTCCCTCTGCCTCCACCAACAAGGACTGCCTATTTACGGTCTAGTAGCTTTGGCCAACAAACAAGTGGGTTTCAGCAACCAGACAGCTTCAAACAGCGACAGCATGCAGCTACAAGGAGGCCTGACTGTTATTCATCAGAAAGTTCACAGCCTGCGGCTACAAGGGTACCCGACGCTTATGCATCAGAAAGTTCAGAAAGCACACGTGTACGTATCTTTTCGTGTTTACACCGCCACCATTTCATACCCAGATTTGAATAAATAAAACTGTGTACTGAAACATCATTTACCCACCGCCAAAAAGTCTGATGGAATCCTTTTTAACCAATAGTTCTGCACATTCAGACTTGGCGAGGCTAGTTGATACTGTAGATGGGAACTATTAGGTGAAAATGCACAATGCTGTGAAAACGGCGTTTACAAGTTCCAAAACTTCTCAAATAATTTTCATTACTAAGGAAAATATGTTTTACATCCATGCAATAGTTTAACTTCAAAGTTGAATTACTTCACGAGATACAAAAAGGCAGATACTTAGATACTTATCGTACAGTACTTTGAATTTGTAGTCGAGTTTTTACATGAACATACCCTTCTGAAGTAGCCTATTTAGAAGAAGTATTCAAGCTGGCACAGCAGATCGTCATGGAATTTGTGCGTTTTTATAGGATATGCCCTTGGAACTTCAGTGCTTGCTGCTTGGAAAGTCTACTTCAGGCAACAGTGCTAGTTAAATTTGGCTTTATCCTCAATTCACTTCCGCGTGTTAAAACATTTATGCTCCTTTCTGAATGTAATACACTTTAGTTTGTTACTGTACTTCGACACATACACTTGCATCTTGTGCCCACATGCAGATCATGGTAGGATCCCTCTTCGTAATGCTAAGTTTCTGTATTATGAAAAAAGTCTATGTTAACAGCAAGACCCTCTAATTTTAGTCGAACAGGATCTAAGCCTTGCAATTTTTTTGCTTGCAGTCATGCGCCATATGTATGGATAAATCAAAGGATCTTGCGTTTGGATGTGGACATCAGGTGCAGAAAATATCCCCTTACTTGCCTCTGAACTTTTATTCACAGTTCTTGTTGTATATACTAATTGCTAAAACATGTAATTCAGACTTGTTACGACTGCGGGGGAAAATTGGTGCGCTGCCCTATGTGCCAGCAGCACATAACCACCAGGATCAGGCTGTACTGATCAAAAGCCGACCTCCTGATGCTTTCGAAGCCTATGGCGTTGCCAATACCGAAGAAGCTCGGTGGAAAATGTTCAGAATCCGCATAAATTTTACTTGTTGTCCATAAATTTTAGCGTCCTTAATGTGGTTGGATTGTCTTCAATTAGCTGGTGATTTAAGGCCCTGTTGGAATGCAGGGTTTATTGGAAATGTGGATTGAACCGTTTCGGTAAAATTTCTGTGTTCCAAAAGGGTTCTTACTGCATTGAAGAATGTTCTGTGGAAAATAATGTACATATTGCTTTCCTTTCTTTCTCTTGTAAATAAAATGAGCAATAGAGAAATTTCAGGATGAACCAATTAGGAAGACATTTGCATTCTATATTAATTTATAACCTGTTATAATTGTTGAATATTCAGTTTTGTACTCATTTATTTCAATATATCTTTTACGTGTATATAATGTAAATACGATAAACACCAGAATATTTGAGAATGAACCAACCAATCTTATCTCTTGAGCTGACCATACATCTTATCAGTATTTCTGATATTCATCTTTTTCATGTATATACCACTTACATAATCATTAGTAGTTCATGTTAAATAGGAGCGGGGGGCGGGGGAGAGAGAATTCAAGTAGACGGCAGAAAAGGAAGAGCATATATATCTGCATGCACGCACGAATCTCGGCGCAATCCATGTGCGGCGCCGTGAGCACGCACACCCGGGTTGCACCGAGATCCTAGAGGTCCGGGAATGGCGCTGGAGCGACGGCAGCCTAGTACTTGTACCCCGCGACGTGCAAGCTCTCGGACGCGGCTGCGTCCCCGCCGGCAGCGGCGCCGCCGTACTTGCCGAGCGTGGCCTCGGAGTTGCCCTTGCACCGGGCGAGGAAGGTGGCCTGCGCGTCGGCGACGTTCTCCTTCTTGCCGGCCCACTTCTTGATGGTGCTCTGCTGCAGCGCCCGGCCGAAGGAGAAGGTGAGCGTCCACGGCTTGAGCACCGGCAGCTTGTTCATGGCGTCCAGGTTCTGCGTCGCCTGCTCCTCGCTCTGCCCGCCCGACAGGAACACCACCCCGGGCACCGCCGGCGGCACCGTGCGCCGCAGCGCCGCCACCGTGTACTCCGCTATCACCTCCGCGCCAACCTATGCACATAACCATTCACAGCACGATCAGCCATGCAAACGAAGACCATGAAGAATTGAAGATCATGTATAACGTTGAAAGAAGTAGGGAGAGAGATGGAGGGACGTGCCTTGGGGCTGTCGGAGCCGGGGGTGACCATGTTGGGCTTGAGGAGGGTGCCCTCGAGGAGCACCTTGTGGTCGTTGAGCGACTTGTAGACGGCGGCGAGGACGCGCTCGGTGGCGGCGGCGCAGGCCTTGATGTCGTGGGCGCCGTCGGTGAGGATCTCGGGCTCCACGATGGGGACCAGCCCGTTCTCCTGGCAGATGAGCGCGTACCGGGCCAGCCCCTCGGCGTTCTGCTTGACGGCGAGCTCGGACGGCTCGGCGCCGGGGCCGATCTTGAGCACGGCGCGCCACTTGGCGAAGCGCGCGCCGGCCTCGTAGTACTTGGCGCAGCGGGGGCCCAGGGAGTCGAGGCCCTGGGTGGTGGTCTCGCCGTCGGTGCCGGCGATGTCGACGGTGCCCTTGTCGACCTTGATGCCCGGGATGACGTTGCCGGCCTTGAGGATGTCGACGAAGGGGGTGCCGTCGGCGGCCGTCTGGTAGAGCGTCTCCTCGAAGAGGATGACGCCGGAGAGGTACTCGAGCGCGCCGGGCGCCGTGAAGAGCATCTCCCGCAGCGCCTGCCGGTTGGACTCCACGTTCTCCACGCTGATGCTGGCCAGCCGCTTCCCGATGGTGCCCGTCGACTCGTCCGCCGCCAGGATCCCCTTCCCCGGCGTCGCGATGTACTTGGCCGTCTTCATCAGCTCATCTGCGCATTTCGTCGCAACGTAAAAAACCCATCAGCAAGCTGAACCACAGCCCACACGCTCTACAGACACATGAGCCAGACCAGAAACAAGGCAAGAACCTGCGTATTTCCCGACGAAGGCAGACATGGCGGCGGCGGCGGCGACCGTGTCGGTCAGGAGGCTCCGGGACCGGCGGACGGCTGCAAAATCCAAACGCTTGGCTGCTCTGCTCGCGCTTTTTGTGAGGTGGCTGTGCGAGCTATCTCCTCTCCCCTTATAAACCCTGGACGTGAGGAGGATATACCGAGCGGGCGAATGGGATCTGTGATGCAGGGGCCACTGGCTCGCGCGGCGCCCGTCACCCGTTGGGGGTTGAGGGGTTCGGGGGGGATAGGGGGGGCGAGCCGCGCCACCCAAAAGCCCGTCCGCCTGCTGGCCAGACAAAATACTAGGAATACAATTTTCGCAGCTAAAGAACACATACATGTAGACGCCACGCTGAAGCTGAACAAGTGGCGGTGGTGATGTGGACTTTATCCATGCAGGGTGAACGTAGGGATGGCATCCACCTGCTGGCTGCCTGGCTTTAGGACGAAGGTATACTGAGATGGTGCATAATTTCATTTCCCCCACTCTGCCGTCGATGTGTGAGCTGTGGTCCAGTGTAGAGTGAGAGAGTGAGGTTCCACCACGATGTGTAATGTTGTACTGTAGTCTACAACAATGTTTCCAGTATTTTCTGAGGCATCGCAATGCGAAATATATTTAGATTGGATATTTTGATGCAGTCCAGGGCTTTGGTGTTATCGTCATCTGATTTACAGGAAGTCGGCAGGGTAATGTGATGCAACAAAGGGAGTGCATGATACAAGATTTTCCGGGAAGGCAGCAGGGTAATGTGATGCAACAAAGGGAGTGCATGATACAAGATTTTCCGGGAAGGCAGCAGGGTAATGTGATGCAACAAAGGCAGTACATGATGCAAGATCGAACGCAAGGCATACCATAACGTTACTGAATTCACAAACTATTTGTCTGTTTGTTAAATATCGATTCCACACACCTCCATAAAGAACAAAGCATCTCATCGAGTTGAGTTTCCATGGAATCAATCCTATCGGTAAGTTGGACATGTATATCACTGAACACAAGCTCCTGGGCCATCTTTGACACACTCTCTCCATGTCAAAGCAAAAGCAAAAAAATGTCACTGAGCTGAACACAGGCCGAGACAGATGGGTGAGAGCAACTAACGGGTGAACTCATCGCCCAAAGCATCTCAACACTGAGGCCACAAGGGTAGATGACAGAAACTTCATTCCAGCAGATCCACCAGGGAAGTATGAGATGGCATAGTATACTAGCGCAAGGATCTGAAAAATAGAAGAGTTTTGTTAGCTCAAAGTTAATAGAAGTGATCGAATGCTCCTTACTCCACTGCCACCAGAGACAAATGATGCCATAAACTGCAACTTTAAGGGGTTTGATGACCTATTCACATGCTACAAATTCACAGTTCTCTTCAAAATTGTTCCTGTTACTAGCATCCAGAGAAGGACAAATAACAGCACAAGAGATTGGGGGGTGTAAAGGAGATATTCTCACCTGAAGACAAGAGAAGAAAACAGAAAGTATGTAGCTATGGAGCACCATTGACACATAGATAGTAGCAAACATGCTGCCAACAAATCCAATGGTGAAAGGTAACCTCTGTGGAAAAAATTAAAAACAGCTTCAGAAAATGTACCAAAAACCTATTCATTTTTTATATATAACGAAAGTTAAATAGATTAGATATAAGGTGTGAAACTAATTAAATCAACAACCCAGTAAGTTCCCTATAAACTGTTGGAATAAAAAAGTATGATATAAAATAAGGTGTGCATATTATTTTGTGAAAATAAAGTATGTTATCATTTTAAAACACATTAATTTTAAAACAAGGAATATACTCAGTTATTCACTAATCATGCCTTTGACATGGAACAATAAAAACAATGCACATTTGATCTTCTGTAGAAGAGTGCTTAACCATTGTCAGAAAATCATTGATAAGACAATGCTTTTTTCAGGTTGATGTTTCACAACTGGATCCTCACTTGATAACATGCCAAATTATCAATGCCTCAAGGACAGGCTATGTTACTGTATAAATTTGACCATGTATTTCCTTTTTCTTTTTCTTTTTTACTTTCTTCAAAGCAGAGTAATTGTTTGATCATTAATAGAAAAATACAAGTACAAAATTCTCTCCCAGCAAAATGTTTACAATATACAATATACCTTAACTAATATCTTCAAGTAGAGAATTGCATGGAAACAATCTAATATGTGCAGTTTGTGGTAAAATAGAAATTTTCAAAAGACAGAAAAAAACATCACAAGTTTTGTTGAACAGTGCTTCCCTGGAATGGTGTTTATTTAAGGACAAGGAAAATGAATTGATACCTCTCTGGAAATCATATGATAGAGCTGATTCTTGGGCCCTTTCAATGCAAAGAAAGATCCAATGATGAAGGCACATCCCATCGTGAAACAGATGGCAAACTTTTGAGGCATTATTACCATGACTGGCAGGAATATTGTGAACGCGATGAAAACTAGGAAAATGCCACTAGCAAGAAAAAGACCGAAATACATGAGAGATTTGCCAGATGGAACACTGCTTGTTGAGGACTGGAAGCTGCCAGGCAACCCTCTAACTCCTTTAGATACCCTGGAGAAAATAGAATGGCAAGGCAATCAGCAAAAACTAAACAGTTAAAAGAAAGGTTAACTAGAGCTTTGGTCAATGCCATCTTTTACGATTGTTCCTCTAGTTACTCTTGAAGAGCTGTGGCGATGTTTCGCCTTTCGAATTGCTTTAGAGCTATCAATTAACAAATGGCTTTCATATGTATGACTCTAAACAGCTCACCATTACAACATGAATCACGATGGTGACTTCGCCAAAACATAGATTCCTTGATTGTCTATACCTAATAAGCGACTAATTTAGCACAAAGCCTTGCTCCTGACTAACGATCCTCAATCACGATTTGAGATAACCAGAGGAAATACACTGCTTGTTAAGATTGATCTAATTGGCCAATGCTAAGAAGCTACTAATTTACAATAATAGCTCTGGACTCTGGAGTAAACAGCACCGAAGCAATCTCAATCCACATGGAGGCGATCCGGGAAGCGCTACGGTACTAACAATTTATTCATGGCACCGGTAGTTAAGCTTAGCTGGGGAGAATCCACCGCATCCCGATTCACTTGCACAAACCCTAGGAGGAGGTGGAGTGACGACGAGAGGGGGGTTGCTTACACGCCGAAGGTGCCGGTGACGCGGTCGTTGGCGGAGCGGACGGCGGCCTCGATGTCGATCCCGAATCCTCCGCCGACATCCTCCTCGGCGGAGCGGGCGGCGGCGTAGGAGTTCCATTCCGCGAGCAGAGACGGCGGCGGCTGGGAAGACGCCGCCGACGAGGAGGGCGAGGGCCCAGAGCCGGAGAACCACGCCTGCATCTCGGGCCCACGCCGACAAAGAGTAGAGACAGCCCACGGATATGTGCCATGTTTACTTGTTATAAGAACCCCTCAAAAAAAAAAAAAACTCCGTTCGTTTTTATTTACTCCGCATATTAGGTTTGTCTAAAATCAAATTTTATGTACTTTCAACTAGTTTGCAGAAAAAAAATATTAATACAAGGTCGTCGTGGTGGATGAGCTCTCGCTCCACAAGGAGGAGGAGGTCCGGGCAAGGTCAAATCCCTGGACTCCTCTAAACTTTGAGCTACTGTCCGAGGTTTTTTGAACGATCAATGCTTCGAACTCAAGATTGCTCCTGAGGCTCCTAACCATGTGGGTCGCCCCAGCCTATCTGACGATGGTCACTTTGGCGGCGGCCCAGGTGGTAACGATGACTATCGCGGGCGGCATCGTCCCTGCCCGCTCCACTCGGACCTCGACGACGACTACTACTCGGAGACCGGCCAGTCCCCATCCAGCGACCCTCCTACTACCGGTCGGGGTGACCGTGCCACTAGGCGGACGCGCAGTGAGCACCCTCTCTCCTTGGTTGTGCTGCCGGACCCGCCTCCCCGGTCCTCGATGCCCGCCCCGGTTGACGTGGCGCTAGTGGGTGATGCTTCCCCGGTGCGCTCGGCGGATGGGAGTGACACGTCCAGCGTGGGGATGCTGGTTTTTCCGGCGTCATTCCCGCGTTCCCCCGCCTCGGACCCGACCGTCGTCCTCCCCACCTCCGCTACAGACGTCTGCACCGAGCCCCCCTCCCCGCCCCAGCCTCCCTCGAACTCCAAGCCCATTCCTGACGCGCCTGCGGAGCACTCCCCAGCCCCAGCCTCGCTCCCTCCCACCGTGTGACTCGAACTGGAGCTTCTGTCACTGGAGCCTCCTGCCCCCGTGGGCTCAAATGGGGGGCCTACGCTCCTGGAATGCACCTCTGCACACCTGCTCCCTTGACCGGACCCCCAGCCTCTGCTATAGTTGACTCCGGCCCTCTCGCCCCTCCTCCGGCCGTCCTTCGCCGACGGTGCTCCCGACCTCCTCGACCTTCGCCCCAACGGTGACGGCCGCGACAGTGACTACTCTGGCGGCGTCCCACCACCACCCTCCGTGGACGGCTGCCTACTCTAGGAGGGGTCGGTCGACTTCGACGCCGGTGACGGCCTCGCGCCGCAGCGCCCGGGTTGACGCAGCCCGGCCTGTGGGCAGTCCGGTGATCCCCATCCTCGAGTGGGCGGAGCTCCGGGAGGCAGCCCGGAACCTCGAGTCAGGTACCCCCAGCCATCCCAGCTAGTTCCTCGAATTGCTCGCTTTCTACACTTGAGTCTGCTCCGCTCGGTCACCTAGCAAAGGTCGCAGCGGATTCGGCGATTGTTGATACGTCTCCAATATATGTACTTTTTCAAACGCTTTTGCTCTGGTTTTGGACTCTAATTTGCATTATT
>CBMN010749781.1:0-12909 GCA_000582825.1 Hordeum pubiflorum | reverse complement strand
TTTTTTTTTTTTTTTTTTTCAAGCAGAAGACGGCATACGAGATGATCTGGTGACTGGAGTTCAGACGTGTGCGGATATATAAGAGGGCCTTCTCGTTCCAAGGCAGGCATCATGACAGATCTGGTGCCAACGCAGGTGTACTGTTCGTGGAGCCGATTGGTTCTTGTAGGGCAAGGTTCAGCGGGAACATCTCGCATTGAGCAACATGTGCCATCAGCTGGTCCATGAGGACCAATGCGGCCATCGTCTCCACCATCGGAACAGCTACAAAAGCAATGATGGGGAAAAGATCAGATGATAGGACACTACTTCCTCTGTGAACTGCAAAAACGTCTTATATTTAGATACAGAGGGAGTACTAGATAACGAAAGGTAGAATATTAGATGGATCCATTACCCCGAGGAACAACACATGGGTCATGGCGACCCCTTGTCTGAAGCTCGATATCCTCATGATCCCTTGTTACAGTATTTTGCTTCTTCTGGGAAAATGAAATTAACACCTCAGATGAATGACTATACAAATGTACCACAGGTAGCATGCATGAAATGTTGCCCTAATACTCCAATGGAAAGAAACCAAATATTTTGCACCAAATAAAGGTTTGACTATTCATAGCTGCTAACGAGTTTAATACTTGACATAGCAGTGGTTATAAGTTGTTACGGCATAATATCACAGTTCTTATCATTAGAAAAGCATGCCATGGAACGTTGCTACACTTTCAAGAACATTTTCTCTGTTTTGTGATTCTGAAAGGAAGTTCTCTGCACTGGAATGGCTTACCCCAATAGTTGCTGTTGGCTTGAAAGCTACTTTGAAGTATATAGTTTCACCATTTGATATCCCTCCCTGCATGAACGCGAATTAACAATCAAGTGTCATACTTCTGATTTTAAGTATTGAAAATGAACATTGTAGTAGTAAAGCAGGGTGCTAGGATAAATACCTGTACACCGCCCGAGCGATTGGTTCGTGTTCTCACATTTCCAGCCTCATCCATATAGAACTCATCGTTATGCTCACTTCCAGTTAGGTCAGTACCTGGGAACAAGTTACTAATAGTCAGGCGATTTGTAAAGTAGGAGGCATTCCCACAACAACTAATTTCGTGCAAACCAATTTCCTACCTGCAAATCCACTACCGATCTCAAAGCCCTTGCTTGCAGGAAGAGAAAGCATAGCCTTTGCCAGTAGAGCTTCAAGTTTGTCAAATACAGGAGAACCAAGACCCTGTAAATTATACCAGCAGGCAGAAGACAATGCGTTACTATTACTGAATTGTGTCAATGATGATTAAGCAACAAATATGATGTATGGTAATCATGGGCTGAGAACAAAATAGAGTGAGGCCTTATTTGGTTTATTACGCTGGAACACACCAAAATCAACATAACAGAATCTTAATACTTACACGAGGAACATTTCTGGCAATGCATGTGACCACCCCACCAATTGAATTCCCATTAATTCGTACTTTATCAATTGCATCAATCATCTTCTGTGCATATTCTGGATCAGGACATCTACAAATGTTGCTCTCTATCTGGACATTAAAAAAACAAGAAAAAAAATCCAGTAAATCACTGAGAGTATCCTGTAATTTGTTAGTTAAAAGGGTGTTAACCACGGACCTGATCCAGGGTAAGAGTTTCGTAATCAACTGCGTCTTCAGGAAGTACCACTTGATGCACTTTGGAAACAAATGCTAGAATCTGCAGGTAAATATTTCCGCCATAAGGTACTGAAAAATTAAGTTATCAAGAGAGAGAGAGAGAGAGAGAGAGAGAGATGAAATTTGCCATTCTGAGTGGGAATGAAATGGTAAAATAAATCAGTATTCACTGCAGCACGATACAGATTGCTCTATGCAACAGTATACAAGATGGATCGAAGTACATAAACAACTGAATTGTCATATTTAGGTCAAGCAAGAACTGAAATAAAACTATAAAAGCAAAATAAAGAGGGGCCATCCAACAAGAAAACCACTGCTTATTTGCACAATCTAACAATGCTAATATTTAATTAAGACAAAAAGTTGAATGCTTCAACATATTTAGGATGTATCCACATCCAAGTTTTCTTTATTCAGGCCTATATTATGTGTCAAGCAGTAACTAGGGGAGTGACAAGGCTTGGTTATAGATGTGGAATAGTTAAAATAAAAGTAAGTGCCAAGTAGGACCAAACCTCTACTCCACATTTGAGCTTAAGAATTTTCTTTGCAACAGCTCCTGCAGCTACCCTTCCAATGGTTTCTCTTGCCGATGACCTTCCACCTCCCTATTATTCAGTTGGCATAGAAAATTGTTCATAATTCAACTATTCAAGTACAGAAAACACCCACATGTAAAGTTGTAGCAGAAAAGCTGCAACAGTTAGTACTTCAGTATGACAATAGGTACCTGAACAGATCTAACACCGTACTTGAGGTCATAAGTTAAATCCGCATGGGAAGGTCTGTACGCCTTAGCCATTTCAGTGTAATCCTGTGGAACCAAATATGATTGTGAAACAAAAGGGTCAGTGCCAACAATTATTGCCCTTCCAAATGTGTAGCTAACATGAGTAGTTAATAAAAATCTTATACTAGATACTTACACCCCCTCTTTGATCCGTGTTTGGGACAAAAACATGAATCGGCGTCCCAGTGGTCATTCCTGCAGAAAATACATTCAGCCTTGTCATCATAAAACTGACGTAAACTAATGCATTCTTATTTAAAAATCAAATTCACCAAGGATATCCCATGTCTTGAAATGTACCCTACCTTCATATGTCCCTGAAAGAATTTTACAAGTATCGGTCTCCTTCCTTGGCGTTGTTATTCTGCTCTGACCTGGGCGTCTGTGATAATCAACCTTTTCATATTAGTTTGCAACAATCATGGAATAATCTAATGATTATATCTCCAAGAGGTTAACAGAATGCATTTGTAATATCCTAATTCTGGCAGCAGCTGGAAAACTAATGAAATCATGAAGCACACCTTCGATCAAGGTCTCCTTGCATGTCTTCCTCAGTGAGTGGGATTCTGGGTGGACAACCACTGATAACGCAACCAACACCACCTCCATGAGACTCTCCATAAGTTGCAACCTGGAAGTAGTCCCCAAAGATATTTCCAGCTGCCTTCACCTCTGTTACCCAATTTACAGAGCAGCAGATGTCAGAGTTGGCTCTTTTGTTCAAAGAAATATGTTGCCATGTGATAGATTAGTCACTAAATTTACAGAGTATCTCAAAACTTACATACAGCATGAAAATTCAGGATGCAAAGAAATAACAGCAATGGAACTAGGTGCTGTCACAAGCCCCGAGATCTCAAAACAACAAACAGAGATGCAACACTAAACCCCGCACTGAGCTATGGCCAATATGATCAAGCGAACTATGACCTTTGAAATTGCAATCACGGATATATGGTTCCCAAAGATGGCATCAGAAAGACGGCTTTTCTCTACGCAACATTTCACGGACCCTCTTCTCCAACGACGGCCATACTATCAGGCAGCAGCTGACCAAGCAATCATAAGCTCGCCTTAAGGAGCAAAAGGCAATCAACCAGCTACCCCATAAACGGAGCAGACACGGCGAAGCGCGTCCTAGCGACAGGAATCGAGGAGGTGCGCGCGGAGCAGCGGGACGGACCTAGGCGGGCGGCGCGGCGGCGGCCGACGGAGAAGTGGACGGAGGCGGGGGCGGAGTCCGTGAGCGCCCGGAACCCGCCGCGCGGGAGGGAGCTCCAGGGCGCCCCGGCGGCGAGCTGGTGCGACGTGGGCGCGGCTGCCATTGGAGAGGGATGGTAGATTGGTTGGTTTGGTTTCGGTTGGTGAGGCGGAACGGAGGAGGAAGGAGAGGGGGTGGACTCTAAATACGCGACGGGGATGCGCTAGCCTACCTACCCCGACGCTCCGGCGGCTCGGGTCTGGTGGTCTGGCTTGGTTTCGTGGTGTTTGCCGCACCTACGACGACGAGACCGGAGGCACCCGGGTCCGGTGCGGGTAGCGGGTTGGCGAGGGGATTGACTCGTTTTTTTTTTAATCTAAACACACTTGCTTTATTGAATTACGATGCTCATGGGATACAAAGGAGATTTGGTGGTTTATAAGACACACATAGAGCCCGGACTCTAAACCAAAAGCATGTTTAGCAAATTGTCAAAAAAAAAAAACATGTTTAGCAAGGCAGAGATGTCTTTCTAATTTCCTTGACTATACTTGCATAAACCCCTCCGGTTTGGTGTTGTATATCATGGACTACTCCCTGACAATCAGAAGCAACAATAACATGTGATAAATGAAGATCCGCTGCCAACGCAAGCGCTTCGTGGCAAGCCAGTGCCTCTAGTGCCGCTGGATCCGATATCCCTCTACATTTTATGACTGAAGCTCGGTACCTCCCGAATCCCTGCATACTGAACTAAAAATACCTTCGCCTTGGTTGCATGAAACAACTCCATTGACCCTTAACTTTGCAAAACCAGCCGTTGGAGGAATCCACTGCGGGCGGCCATGTGGTTGCGTGTCGGCGACCGTTCGAGTCACTTCTTCGGCTATTTCCCTCAAGTTTTTCATAATGAAGTTGTGTGTCGATAGGGGGCTCTGAAATATATTTTCATGAAGCGCTTGCCTTCTAGCATACCAAATGGACCACAAGGTCACCAAAACCTGGGTAAACTCGGAGGAAGATAGCATGTCCATGATTGCAAAGATCCATCTCTTCGCATCCGGTTCCTTGGTATTGTTCAGAGCTTCAACAAGGTTAGGGTCCTGCAATGCTTATACACACTGTGTAGTGCTGCAATGGAGTAGGTAGTGTTGCCAAGAGTCCTTGGCTCAACACAACCCGCAAGATGTGGTCATCGACATATTTCTATCATGTAATGGATCGAAGTATGAATGGATTGACTCGATGAACACAACACAATGTTTGGGCAAAAATGCCCTCCAACTGCGCGGGCCGGGCTTAAGACCCTCCGTCCCCGCGCGGGTGGAGCAGTGTTGCGGCAAGCCGGCAACTACTCCACCCTCTTAGGGAAAGACATTGTTCTGGTGTCTATCCAGCTTCGGCGGTGTGTTTTGTTCGCGGGGTGACTTTGTCGTCGGACAACGACGACCTGGTGATCTACGACATTAAGTATTGGTCTCTGACCATAATGGAGTCAGATGGGTATCGCCGCCATTGGATTAACGCCATGCTCCTTGAGAAGGGCATCAAGGCTTCACGCCTCAAAATTGAGAAAATGTCCGAGAGGGAAGCCCTCAACCAAGACCTAGAGCAAGTCCAGACTGCCGAGGCCTCGTCGACCTGCAGGATTCCAACACCTTTATGGTCGGCTCCTCCTTCAACTCTGATTTTGATGGGCCCGACGATGACCCCTACGCCATCTTCCATCTCTACTACCGCCATGAAGATGCTAGGGGAAGGGGAAACACCGGTGAGGATCCTTCCACTTTGCTATTGAAGTATGCCCTGGTAGTATGAACTATTTGCTATGTGCTTTTATTGCGAACTATGTGACATGTCCTATGTTGAATGTTTGCTATGAACTATGTAAAATGTGATATGTCCTATGTTGTGTGCCCGTGTTGATTGATATTGCATGGTTTTCCATGGATTTGTAGAGGGGAAATGGGGGTGTCGTTCCTCAGATGGACAAATGGGGATCGGCGTCTTGTTGTCTGTAGACATCTTCAGACATACACATACAAACAAGAGGCCAAAATAGCCAGCTATGGTTGGTGATGCTGTTAATCTGAACGGGTTAAAGTTTCATCAAAATATCTTTTAAGGAAATGTAACATATAATAATTAGATAAAGGTACATTGGAAGAAGTTCCAACTAATGAGCAACTCATTCATACATATATTAACCCGACTAATCTTTGGATTTCCTGCCTTTTTTGAGCTTTTTTAACTGGATCTTGGGAAATTACGTGGGATGGTTTCTCTTCTCGGGACTGGGTGGGGTAAAACTATCGTGTGCGTTCTCCGATTGTTCTCGATGTGCAACGTATTTTCCCCGAACCATCTCCATCGCTTTGTATGCCTATCGCCCTCTTTCTCTTAGCATGGTGCCCTCTCCCTAACCTATTCCACGAAAACCTTGGGTTTAACCGAGCAAAATATCCTCGAAAAACCGTCATACAATGGAGCCATCACTTGGTATTATGTGATTTTCTCACCCAATACAAGAAGGAGCATCAAGATAAGAAGGGTGGATCACGTGAATATTGATTCTAGTGGGTCTCCTTGCAACAAGGGAACCATGCATTCCATATGTATACAACATCATAGCGATATTTATTTCTCGTGGTTTTCCAAGACAGTGCGAAGAATTGACACAAACATACAAACTTTTGTACACAATAAATTTCACCCGTTGCAATTATTGAGAAACTGGATCGCATATCAAACATGAAAACCAAGCGTACACAATAAACCAGAAACACCTTTGCATCATGAGTGCAAAAATCAGACACTTGGAATGTTGGTGTGCGTATGAAGCAAAATACATACTAGCTTGCAACATGTTGGCATGTGTACGAAACAAGACATGTACGATCTTGCATGTCTAAACAACCTCGAAGATTTCCTAAACTTGCTTACCTAACCATCAGTATTTGAGGCGCTCGTCCTTCCCGCCTTTGGACTCACGACCCCAAATCTACCTAGCCGGACAACTTAACCAGATCTAGTAGAGGGGGGGGGGGTGTCATCTTCTCCAATCATAGCGAGGCGAAGAGTCCTTCATGAGTTCATACCGTGAGCTCATCCATGCGAACGAGCTTTACACCCTTGGGCAAAGGAAGATGGGAGTGGTGCGGGACACAGAAGTCCATGTGCGAGGAGCAGATCAAGGAGGACTGGATGAGAAAAGAGATATACCATAAGAAAGGGGTGGAAGAGGAAGAAATTGAGGAAAAAGATAAAATTAGGGAGAAGGCTATGCATGGGTGGTGTTTTTTTTTTGAAAAAACCGAGACTTTATTCATTAGAGATAATTAGTACATCGTTTGTGAAGATCGTTACAATTTCATTTAAAGGTTCCTCAAACCAATCAGAAGTCAAAGAAAATCTAGCTAATCTAGCAAGCTCATGAGCTACTTTGTTTGTTTCTCTATTACAATGTTCAAATCTAGTAGTAACAAAATGACACGCATAATGAAAACAATCGTCGAAAATTGCTGCCGCCGCGCCCGCTGATTGCCCTCCATCCTGCATAGTATTAATTACCTCCAAATTATCCGAGTTGATAATAAGGCGATTACATCCCGCCCTTTGCGCCAGTGTTAGACCAAAGAGAGCTAAAGCTATGCATGGGTTGTTGCTTAGTCGGTCGTTTGGTGGAAATGGTTTCACTTGATCTTCGTCGTTAAATGTTTCGGTTTTTTTTTATTCATTGCACTTTTTCAATGAATGAATAATCGGAAAGCTACACAAATATTCCAAGGCCTCTTTGGTTTACGGTAATTTTGTAAGAATTATTTGTGATTTAATTTTTGTATCAAAATTTCCCCTAGGGCGCCTTTGTTTGCACAATAGAATAATATTTCCGTACATGATTGGTTTCCATCTGCCGTATTTCAAAGTAAAAAAAAATGTTAGATCAGATCTAATAGAAAAATATCATATCATGTGAACCGAATGATGTCTCCTTTCATATCTCTGTTCATAGGATTTGAGATACAGAGCATCTCACTTCTTGTAGTTTTCCTATTCGTACAAAATTTCTATCTTGTGACCCAAAAAAGGCCTAAAAGAAGAGACAATGTAACGATCAATGAGTTTTCACAAAGAGAAAACGATCCATCACAAATCGAACTTGACAACAGAGACAGATGATGCTCGTGGAGAGGGTTGGTGACCAGGTGTTCCTCGTTTATCACACGTTAAGTTTGAACGGACAATGAGAAAATAACTGGTGCACGCTACGCCAACTACACATAAAATACAATCCAACGGCACACAAGTAGAATTGCCAGAACTCATCAGCCACAAACAGAGAACCCAGAGAAGAAAATTGTGTCACCCTCAAGGTAAATTTATGATACGATAGAAATTACTGAGACTTTGTACAAATCTGGAGGCACCTTCCGTGCCTCTTTCCCCCCTCCCCCGACAGAGGAAACCGGGCAGGCACGAGGCACGCCCCCAACCCTGCTGCAACTTCTTCTGCTAGCCAACAGCACACGCATGAACGTATCAGATGTCCTCATCTTGGCATCTGCAGGGCTCCCCGCCGGAGTCGGCGAACCGCTCCGTGATGCCAGAAGCTTTACAACATGCTTTACATACACTACAGGTAACCGAGGCAAGTTTAACTGTTTTACAGCCCATATGCTCAGACGAAGTGAGCACCCTGCAGGGGAGAAAGGCCCGAAGGCCGCAATCTAGAAGCATATGGTGTTTTTACGACTGTCCGACATAGGCTGCAGCTACACCTCTTCCTGATGCAGAGCGGGGGGTGGAGGTAGCGGAGGCGACTGGGACGTCTGCTGGGGCGGCTCTTCGGATTTGTTGTTGACTTTGATCTCCAGCAGCCGCTCCACAGGCTGACGGCAGATGGGGCACCGGGTGGTCTGGTACCTCAAGACCTTGGCGCACTCACTGCACATACACTGCGGCAAAATATTGTGTCAGTTACTAGAGATGCTAGCACAGAATCGGTTGCAAACAGCTCATAGTACTGGAAATGGACAGTAATCAGTGAGTTATTGTAGATTTTTCTGGATCAGTAAATAGAATATGAAATGTTAAAGATACCACAGTATAAGTGTAATAACAGAGCAAATCTCTGGAAATCATGTTTCCCCCTACCCCTAGAATAGCATAACTGCAGCATTATAGCTTAATTAACTTCAATCGTAGATAATATCACACATAAGCTTGTACTTTTATAGATTTGAGACTTACCATATGCCTACATGGAAGGACAGTAGTATCCCTAGGCTCTGAGAGGCAGATAACACATTCTTTCCCAGGATCATTTGCATCAGTGTCCCCTTCCACAGAGTTTCCTATCCCATATATTTCCTGCAATTCATACCTGGTGCCATTCACCCAAAGGATCTGACTAACAACTCGTACTTGATAGTCGCCACTTTCTTTCTTTTCAAACACAGCCTGTGTGATCTGTGAGTTTGGAGTTTTTGGCTTCTGGTCTTCCCCCTCCGATGGTTGATCAGCAGACAATGTTGTTTCAGCTTTAACTGCAAGTGGATATATTTCCATTCCCCCCTGTTTCAACAACTCAGAGTCCTCAAACGCTGAGAAGTCAATCCCTGTCCCTGAAGGTTGCCTAAACTTCTGGCCAAGACCCTCTTTGAAGCTAACAGTAACAGGCTTAATCAAGTCCGGTTTCATCGCTGTTAGATTGCAGTTGAGCTCTTCCTTTGCAAAGAAGTAGACAGTCATGCTGTTCAAGGAATTAGATCAAGAAGAATGAGTAAATCGCCTTAGATTACATAAAAGAACAAGTATTCTTTTTCTGTATTAAGGTAGCTGTAATGTTTCAGATATGCAACATTAAATACAACGATAAACTAGAAGGAGTACATATTAAACAGCAATGCAGCTTTAGCACAAAACACCAAAATCTTCTACCATAACAATGTCACATTGGCAGGAAGGATACACCCAGTTGTGCTTGGTATAGTGATCACAGAAAAAAAAAACTGAATTCAAATACATATTTTGATGGTCATTAGCAATTTAGCACATATTGCACTTTAAACTATTTTGGAGAAAAAAAACAGCCAGATGCAAGCTTTACCGCGGAACAGTATCAACAACTTGGTAGAACTGAAATTCCAAGATTTCTTTTTCGGTGGCTCATGATCAGAACACGTCAATCGAAATAAACTAGAAGAAAGACTCACTTTAGTTTCGGTAACCAACATCTGATTGCAACAGATTATTCACTTCTGAGCAAGAATGGGGTGCTAAAAAAATGATCATGAAAGAGGGAAAATGGTGCTAGGGACGAAGACCTTAACAGTTTTAACTATTACATATCAGTTTAGAGAATAAAATATATCCCTACAGTGACAATTGAGCAGGAAGTAATGAGTGTTGGACAATATACTACATAATATCTGTTGTCGACTAGGCCCCCTCGGAGAATAGCGCATAAGTAATATGTGGTGTTAACAATGCGACAGAGGATCCTGTGTAAGCCTCACAATCAACACAAAAGTTCCAATATTTTGACCGGGCAGAAACCTAAACATATAGTGTTCTACCTCCAGACTACAGACACACAACTACAAGTACAACAGTTACCAAGGGATCAAAGTATATGGCAACTGTAGATCATTGGAACTTTACCGTTGCTACAGTATTCTCAATCATAGAGTTTTTGCTAAAGACTTTTGAGAACAATCTAATAACGAATAGAACATTGCATATAATGCTATAGCTGGCTTTCTGGCTATTGAAGAAGATTTCTTCGCAAGGACCAGGGTATTAAGGATACTGCAATAGATGACTGAGCTCCAAGTTCTTATAAGTATGTTATATAATGTCCTCAGATAATACTTTTGCAGACAAAAAAGTTCTCTAATTTCTTTTTTCTGTTTTGATCAATAGGGAGAAATCGTCAATTCGTTAATCAACAAACAAATGGAGGTCAAAGATCGCTGAAATAGACAAATACCGCCCTTAACCTCAAGCAAGTGAAAGCATCACCATCATCAGAGACGGAGACTAATTCCTCAAAGCATCAACGTCGATGTACAAAACAAATCCATGCAAACAAGAACATCTTCCACACAAATTCAACCCCTGGCCACTGGCAGGTTGCTGCCGGCATATACATATATAACGGCGCAAACATAAGATTTAAGAGAAGGACCAAAGATTCACCTTCCAGCGACGGTGGCATCGAAGGTGAAGGCGACGAGGAATCGGCCGGGACAGTCTTCATCAGGCTCAATCCGGAGCGTCTCCTTCTTGAGGTTGACGTCGTTGCGGATGGTAACGGCCTTCTGGTGCTCGACGTAGGGCGTGGGCATGGGCGGCTGGAGGCCGTAGGGGTACCGCCCGGCCCAGCCGGGGTAGTGGTGGGAGTGGACGGAGGGCGGGAACTCGGCGGGGGGCACGTTGGGCGGCGGCGCGGCGCCCCTGTGGTGGTGGTCGTAGGGCGCCGGGAGGGGCACCTGCACGGACGGCGGCGGCGGCGGGTAGTAGTTCCCGTACTGCGGGTAGTACTGCGGCGGGTTGGGGTTGGGGTACTGCGGCGGGTAGGGCGTGGCGGCGGCGAAGACGTAGCGGTTGGGGGCGGCCTCAGGCTGCTGCTGCTGCGGCGGCGCCTGGTGGTGGTGGCCGTGGCCGGAGCTCCGGCGGCGGTGGCCGGGGCCGCCTCCCCCGCCGTTGCTGCCCGCGTTGCCCATAGCTCCCGCGCGCGCGCGACGCAGATCACCCGCCGCGAGCCCGGGGAGACGCGCTCAGGCTCGGATCTCGGGGCCCTGGAGCATCAAAATTGGAGGAGCCTCGCCCTCCTCCCAATTCCCCTCCTCCCAACGTCCCCAAGAATCCAAGAAAAAGAAGACGGCTCCGACGATCAGAGGAAGCGGCGCCGGCGGGACTGGAACGAGACCCCGATCGGTTCCCCCCTCGCGGATCGAAATCGATTACGATCGATTCGATCGGGGGAGCGGAGGAGGGAGGGAGGGAGCCGGCTCGCTCACACTTGTTTGCTTTCTCGTCTGGTGTCGTATTTTTGGGGCTATAATGGAAGGTTGCGCGTAAAGCACACCACCACTATCCCTCTTTTCCTTCCTTCTTCCCAAATCCCCCCCTGGTCCACCCTGGCCCTGGGTCTCGGTGGTTACAGCTATGGCTATCACATTCACACCCCTAGCCCCTTTAACTCCCCCCCGAATCGCCCGCCCACCACGCGCCGCTCGCGTTCGGCGTGCAGCCGCAGGCGCAAAACCAGCGGCGGAGGTACGGCGAGCCTTTTCACCCCCACACGTGCGTGGATTCGAATTCGACGGTGAATGTGCGCGGATTTGGCGGTGGCGGTGAGGGAGTGATGGCCTTTCTATTTCTGGCGTGGTCGCGTGGCCGGCGAACCACAGTCACTGGTCTCGTTTTCCAGCATGCAAGTGCCGCGAGTGGTGGTGTGGAGTGGCTCCAACCTCCAAGCCGCATGGTAAACTCCTGGCCGCACGTGTAAAAACCTTTCGAAATTGCTCTGAACTCTGACGTGAAATGCCGACGACCGATGCGTGGGCTGTTTTTTCCGGGGCTGGGGACGGAGGGGCTGGTTGTCAAGTGGCAACAATTCTCATATTCCTTGCCCCTTTTGTTGAAGCTTTCCCGGGAAAGAGGTTCTCGTAGTGGGGGACGGTAGTGGTCAGGTTCCCGCCTAACCAGAGGTGTCGCTGCTCCGCTTTTGCTAGTGGGCTTTTTCCGCTCGACTAATGACAAAGAAACGATAATAATACACAGTACATTTATGTGTAGCATGCCTTGTTCGGTTTGTGTCCTTGGAATAATAAAGATTTCTGCCGCTGCACGGCTCCCTTGGACGGCCGGGATGAAAGGCGTGCACGTTACAAATGAGATCAATAATTGAGCGAGCTCTCCTCTGCTGGTCTGTTGCGCGAGGTGGTCGATGGGATGGTTGATTTAGGCCTGAAAATGTGGGTGCTCCTCTAATTGGCGACACCCTTTCCGTCGTCGCACTCATTTACTCGGCCTGGTTAGCGTCCAGAGTGGGGATGCGTCCCTACTTGACTAGATAAACACTTGCTATCCGATGCGACCGCAGCTGGCCTGGAGCCCGGGACGATGCCTGGACCCCAAAGCCGGTCCATCGTAAGGCGCCACCGATTGGTACGTACCAAAACAATGTAAGGCTTCTCCATAATCTTTTTTTTTTGCGGGGGTAAAGG
>CBMN010749774.1:0-12579 GCA_000582825.1 Hordeum pubiflorum | reverse complement strand
GGGGCGGATATGGGGCGCCCGGGCACGCTCGCCGCGTCGGCCTGGCCCGCGCTGGCCTGCATCGACCCCACATATATTCGTCCCCATCCGCTCGCCGGACCAAACCCTAGCTACTTGACACTCCACTTCCCTCCACTCCCTCCGCTACCCAACCTCACCTTTGTCGATTTCCGACCGTCTCCGGCATGGCGGGCAGCGGATCTGGCTCCGACCAGTCCGGATTCGTCGACTGGGGTGTCATCCCGTGCGGGGTGGAGGAGGCAATGGCGGTCTGCATTGCACTCCGCCGCTCCCGCGAGGACAACGCTCGACCGACGGCAGGATCTGTCCGGCGCGACTCCATAGTGTCGGCTCAATGGACGCTCGGGTCCTCTGGGGTTGGATCATCGCGGTCCCGGCGACCGGAAAATCTCTCCTTCCCCATCACCGGTCCGGCAGACTATGAGTCCCATCAGGAACGGGCCGCCGTGGGAAGGAAAGGATAAGGAATGTTGATGCCCATATCACGGCAAAAATGGTGGCAGTAGAGGCGGCTGATGCGGCGGCACGGGCGGCCGCAGAGGAGGAAGCTATCCGCGCCCGCATTTTGAAGAAACGGCAGCGGAAGAACACGCGCGCCCTCGCCCGAGAGCAGAATCGGGCAGTCCGTAAAAGGGCCGGATTGCCAACGAAGGAGGAGAAGGAGGTCAGCAACGGCGAGGACAGCTCCGGCGACGAGCATATCCGGCTCGATCCCTACAGCGTCTTTGACCGGTACTTCCGCGAGAAGAACGACAAGGCTCTCAGAAGGGCAAGGGCACCCGTGGATGATCTCCACCATAGACAAACATGCCAAATTTTGATAGTCCGATCAGATCACAGGCGGAGGACTCGGTAGGGCGAGGTTGGGCCTCCGCCCTACCTTGATTAGCGCAAAACGTTATTATTTGGTGGACGGCTGGGAGAAAAAGAAGAAAGAATACGTCCCGATCGTTGGTGAGGCTTGGAATGAGTTACTTGGGCCTGTCCGGCTACTTGCCTGGGCATCGTTCGCTAATTGACCGAACCGCAACTTGGCATCATCGATTGACAGTAGCTGTCCAAGATCATCGATTGACAGTAGATCGCAGCCAGCCACAACGCACACTATGGAAGCGAGCGACTAACGGGGCGAGGAGCGGAGGCGAGCAGACGGACACCGGGGCGAGAAGCGGAGGCTAGGTAGAGCTCATCCGTGGGCGTAGGCGCTTGCGTAAGCGGCAGCACGGAGACCGGAGGCGTTGCTGGTGGCCGGAGGTGGATGGCATGGTGCCGCCGGTGGTGCCGATGAAGGTTCTGCCACACCTTTAAAATAATCGTCCTTCGTCACTGAGTCCAATGACAATGTTAGTAGTGATGGAGTAACCGGACGATGTGTATAATGCATCAACGTAGTTACATGAGTTTGTATGAATTTAAGATATGATATTTGAAATGTCCGGTTATGAGAAGACAAATTTAAGACTTGACCAGACAGGGTCCGCGGACGCGTCCAGTCGCGTTCACGGACGTTTGAGAGGACGGATTTGTAAAGTCCCACTATAGATGCTCTTATAGTCCTATTGCTCGAATAACCAATCTTATCGTGTCCATCCGGTCTACCTAACTGTATACACTAAACAAAACCAACACGACTTTGTCGATGATATATTCACAGCAAGATATACCAGCTGGCATGGCGCCCACACCCGTCAAGAACAAAAAGAAAATGTTCAATGCGCACCATTTTAAATTGCACTCCAAGTTTGAAACGAGGCAAATATTCTTTCCCCTTTGCCTTCAAAGGAGACACACGTCACATGCGCCAACGTCCAGACGACATGGCGAACACCTTGTTAGACTAAAACTAAACCAGACAAGGCAAGTTGGACTGAATCCAGGTCAGGCATGCGTTGAACCTTTGCGATGACGAAATGGGTTAATGTGAGAACTTGTACCAGGTACTTCCGTCGGCTAGCTGAAATTTTCAGTGGGCCCCGAGAGGGTGTATAGCCGTGAATACTGAATAGGCAAAAAGTGTGCAACTACGGCTCCATTTGGTAATGGTTTAGTCGTTTGCTTATTTTGTCAAATCAGTTTGGCAGATAAACGTATCTTCTGTTCTGGAACTTATGAGATGAAACTGACATTCCCAATTGATATTACCCTTTATCGAAAAAAAAGATGAAATTAATGGTACAACGGTTAGTCAATCGGATTTTACAAATAACTTTTTTTTCTCAAATTCCCGTATGCACCAGCTTATAATAAGCACGATGCAACACGTTTCAGCAATCACAGTTTGTGCCATGTTGCTGATATAATATTTCTATGTTGTAGATATTTAATCCCCATCTGTCGGGTCAAATAGTTTATTAATGTGCACTAGAGACCGAGGTAATTTTGATAACAGATAGCCTCTAAAACCTGATTACTTATACCGCGTGGTTATACTTGATTTGTATAAAACATAGTAACAAGGGTGATGTAGTATTAAATAAATTAAAGAAACACATAACAAAAATTAATTGCTAACAAAATTACTAAGATGATTAATTAGTTTATTTGATCTCCTCACATGATATAGGTATGACCTCGTGTCGTCCTTTCACCTAGAGTTAGTGGAGGAGCCAGCAATCAGAGATCCAGGTTATAGGAAAAACTGGATGGAAAACCTAAACAACCATAGAGACAACATATCCCGGAGAGATAAATACACAAAAAGGAAAACATCAAGACATAATTACAACTCAACACAAAGATCAACCTCTTAAACATCATACAAGTGTAGGTGGTTGTTTGATGTAGCACAAGTTATTTCATAGTCACACAGAGGGCACCACTAACAACAAAAGGGAGACTATCGAGGTGGCACAACATGCCAATAGACAGTAGAAACGCAAACTTTAAAGGGCACATGAGAGTTCTACCAAGACAACACCCGAACCACCGGCGAGGAGAGACTGCGGGTAGTCACATCAAAGAGTTGCGCCGTTACCAACATCGTGTCATCCAACACTCACATGAAGGGTGGTCATTGCCCAAGACAGAATGAAAAATGAAGATGAGAAAGGCTCTACCTCGTCGAGCAAGCATGAAAGAAAGTACAAATTCGTCGTTGGAAGGGTGGTCATTGCCCATGAGAGTGATGAGAAAGAGCGAAGATGATGAAGTAACATGATTGTAGAGAATGTTGCTAATGGAATCATCTATGCAAGGGGCGGTCATTGCCCAAAGTGAAGTGTAAACAAAGGCCATTACACAACAAAGAGCGAGACGACGACATGTGCTACGATGAGGAAGGGAGCAGTGGTTGTTGTTGTCTCGAGGGGTTCCCTTTATTGGAATCATTTTACTCTTCTTTGCACCTTGTCATCTTCTCTACCCTTTTCACCACATTGCAATATGGTGTGCTGCCACGGTACTGCACCAGTCTGGCTCCAGCGATGGCATACTATTTATACATGTAGCGTGTGCGAGACGCGCGGGAAGGGGAGTGCGGGGAGGGGGTGATCCTAGTCGTGTAGTGAGAGCACCGCTACATGTCAAAGAAGAATGACGACAACCCAAAAGAGGGAATGAGCAATTATGGTAACACCGAGTTCCAACACTGAAGCAGTTGCGCGATAAAGATCCCACACCAAAGATATTTATGGCAGGAGAGTATTGCTTGACTCTCCATTTTTATATGCCTAATAGGCAAAGTGAATCGTAATACGAAGCCTACACTTGAATTGTCTTGTCTTCAACCGTCGAATACTTGCGCGAGCCATCATCGAGTCCCCCGTTCCCCTATGCAACAGGCTCGAGCCGACGAAGAGTGCAAAGAACGAAGATATTTTTTTTCCCCAACAAAGGGCAAGGAGATTGTTGACTCAAGATCCATATCTCTACCTATGTGTGAATCTATAGATGTTTGATTACAACGCCAAGATCCAGATTTCATTGGGTATTTTCGAATCACAAACTACCACCACCACCACAAAGTTCTTGTTTTTACCATGCATCCGAGATAGACTGACACAATAATTTCCGGTGCAGTCAGAAACAGAATCTCCGCCCTCCATCCATCTACCATCAAATCAAATCACCAATCGTGCCAGCCACCGATTTGAACCATCAAAAAACTCCACACTCCTCCCCAGCTAGACGGACTTTTCCTCTCCACCCTCGTGTGCCTTTCCTCTTCCTCCCCGATCCCTTCCTCCGCCACGCTGCTCTCATGCTCTGCCCTACCCAATCTCTCCTATAGTCCACCGCTCCGCTGTGCTCCCCCAACAACCCCGCCGCTGACGCGCGTCGCCGCCGTCGCCGCCCCCGCTCCTACTTCACTGCGTCGCTGCCGTCTCCGCCGCGTCCGCAATCCTGGACATTGGTTTTTGAGGTACGAGCTTTTGGTCATTCGGTGATTACTTGACCCGAACTGATCCTATGAAATTTTCGCGTGCCGGTGCACGCCCGCCAAACAATCTAGATCCGCCCCGTCGTGCGCCCCATATCTCTGTATCAAACCACGAATTCGGGACCTTGGTGTACATCTGGAAATGAGTTGTAGCACATGTAGTTGTGGAGATCTGAATTTGTACGGCTATAGGAGTTGAATTGTTTGAAGTTCCACAGAAGGTATTCTAGGGTACTAGACAGTTTAGTAGATATAGGCATAATATATCGTCACTTCAGATATTCCAGCAGTACTAGTGAGGATCTCGCCTTTTGTGGCCAAGTCTTTTGGGGATGAAGCTCATGTGCTTATTTGCCCTGAAGACATGCCTTTGATCCATGGGAAGCAATGAGCAGTTAGCAGCTATATATATGCATCTTGCTTATATTTGTTCTGTTTCTCTTTTGTCGCAGATTATTTAATTATGCCATTCCTTTCACAGGGCAATTGGGGTCATCATGTGCCATACACTTCTTAAGCTGTATCAAACTCCTTACCCGTTCCGATGCTCTTAAGGTCCTGTTTAAAACAAAGAGATGGACACAGCTGATTTAGAAAATCCAACATCCAGAAACTCATCTCAGAAATCCAGCCGCCGTTCCAGTAGTCGGCGTTCTCAAAAGTCAGCTGGACAACAATCTTCCCCCACCGTATTTCCAGAGAAAAGAGGCAAATCTAGATCTTTGAGGCAAAAGCATGCGGCCATTGACAATAAAGATGCCAAAAAGGGCAAAAACCATGAGCGTAGAACTGATACGGTGGATGAGAGGTCCAATTTTGTAGGTTTCGAAGTCTATGCTGGCAAACTGTTTTTTGACAGGAAAAATAAAAGTATAGGAGTGGATGGAAATTTGTCATCAAACAAGAAAGCTGATACAACTGATGCAAGACTCACAAGTAAAGCCCTTATATGGGGTTCAACTGTACTCAGCCTTGAGGATGTCATCTCTGTAAGTTTCAGAGACCAAGATGCACTTCAATTGTTATTTGGCTCAGTTGGACAATCCAGTGATTTTGTGTGCCGTATTTATATCTTCGCAGGTATCTTATAATTCTGGTGTCCAACATTTTACTTTACATGCATATCCTGCTAAGAACTCTCTGTTTGGAAAGACACATAGAGTTCGGAAGGACTTCCGGTTTATGGCCTCTACACTAGACGAGGCAATTTTGTGGGTAACATGCTTTGCAGAACAGAACATATACATTAATGTACTGCCACATCCTTCAACATCCAGTATCAAGGAAGACACAGATGCCCCCCTTGGCGGGGTTTTATTTGATTACCCACCAATCAAATGCAGAACTCCACAGAGAATACTTGTTATATTGAACCCTCGTTCTGGACATGGTCGATCAATTAAAGTTTTCCATGAAAAAGCAGAACCTATATTTAAGGTAACTTTTGATGTTTTCACCATAAAACTTCTACCTTTTGCACTGCTTTTAAAAGCAATATTCTAAGTAACTGTATATATCTGTCTGGTGATGAACTTGCTTCATGAAACTTCTATTGACCATTTGGTTTTCAATCCTGTGGAAATCTCATGAAGAAGATGATAGTATTCTCCTCTGTTGTTTCTTAAGTTATACTGTTAAATCCTTGGCCTTTTAGTGTATTTGATATTTAACTTTGACCCTTACTATTTATAGGTGATGATAAATTATAATAATATGACATTACTTTAACAATAAATGTACTTATGTAATTTTCATATTGGTAATCTAGGTAGTCTTAAACCTATTGGTGGTTAAGTTTGAGCACACAGATTTTAAACTAACAGGAAAACAATGGGAGTATTTCAGCTTCTTATTAATTTCAACTTATAATATTAAAGGTGGAAAATAAGGAATACAGTAATTTAACTGGAACGAATGTTTAGGCAATAGGATTAGCATTTTAACTCCTCCCGTGGCAGCATGAAATTGACTCATGTAGAACTCACATGAGTTATTCACTTTGAAATGAACTAACTTGGGTACTACCAATCTCGTTTTCTGTAGATTATTTAGAAAATAGTTGCATAAGCTGAAATTTCTGAGCTCCTGTTTATGATGGATATTGGTGATTTGGTGCGCTAATTTATTGATTTTTTCTATCATATATAAATATTAGATACTCTTATTCTTAACTACTATGTAGGTTTTATATTGTTTACTTCCAGCAACTAATCACCTGTGATCTGGTGTAGCTTGCAGGTTTTCACATGGAAATAGTTAAAACTACTCATACTGGTCATGCGAAGTCTCTCGCATCTACTTTTGATTTTGGCGCATTCCCTGATGGTATAAAATTTACACATGTAGCTAAATAGTTTAGGTAAGGCCCAATATAGAGGAAGCCATTGCAGCTGGTCTAATTAATACCTTGATATTTTTATTATATTTTTGTAGGGATTGTCTGTGTTGGCGGTGATGGAATAGTAAATGAGGTTTGCACATAATGTTCATATCACTATTTTATATGATGTGGTGACTTAAATGTTAGCTGAACATTGATAATTTTGCAGGTGTTCAACGGTCTTCTCACCAGAAGCGATAGAACAGAAGCTGTGTCAATTCCAGTTGGAATAATCCCAGCAGGATCTGACAACTCACTTATTTGGACTGTTCTGGGAGTTAAGGATCCTATTTCCGCTTCATTGTTGATTGTTAAGGTATGCCAAATTTATCACACCTTCTTTTTACATGAAGAGTGGAATTTCAGTTTATTATATGTTCTCACATTCACCTTTTAGAAAATTAGTTTATCACTTTTAAACTTTTCTCATGAGAACTATCCCTTGGTAACAGGGTGGCTTTACAACCCTAGACATATTGGCTGTTGAGTGGCTCCAATCCGGGCTAATACATTTCGGCACAACTGTTTCATACTATGGTTTTGTTAGTGATGGTAAGTTGGTAACTGCAAATGAGCTTTTACATTTATTTTGTTTCACTATTTATCACGTTTCTTCTAATATACTCCTCCATTGTTCCCTAAAACTTGTTGTTAGACATTTGCGATGTCAAACTTTAGAAACTCCGCCTACCAACATCTCTAAAGATTTAGATTGATACTTGAAAATCCTATGCGTAAATTTATCTTGATAATTACTTTCATGATATACAATCTTTTTGGGTTTTATACATAGATTACAATTGATATTAGTTGTCAAAGTTGCATTATGGAGACCATGTGAATGTCTAAAACAACAAGAGTAATACTGTATGGCATACTTCCTCCGTCTGTAAAATAAATGACATCCTAGAAATCGTACAACAAACTTTTCTAACTTTGAGCACTATACATATACAAATATTTAGATTGGTATAGTGAAAATAGTACCTTTAGAATTTTCATGAAAACCTTTTCATAATATAAAATTTCATAAATTTATACTAACATGCACCTACAAATACTAATGGTCAAAGATGCAAATTGATAACCATGTCAATGTTTAAAATGTCACCTTTTTACAAACCGCAGGAGTATATAATGATTCCACAGATAGTCAAATGTGGATCCAATTCTGATTTTTTAAAATATCAGCACATAAGTATTTTGATAGGTGTTTTTTGTCATGCATTTTTAATTTGGAGGACTTCGTCAACAGCTTCATATGATAACCCACTTTTAATTTGCTTTTTGTAAGTTTGCATTCGATCTAAAGTTCCCTGAGCAAATGGTGTAGCTTTGTCCTCATAAGTCTATTCTTAATGAGTTTCAAGATCTGTGTATAGTTCGCTATTACTAATTTACTAGCGTATCCTTATCTGCCATAACTGCAGACATGGAAGTTTAGTTTATTTGTCTACTATCAAGTATTTGCAGAAGTGCAGCATGACATAGCACTAAACATTTTTTTACTAAGCTGTTTCAACTTTGCTGCAGTCCTGGAACTTTCTGAGAAATACCAGAAGAGATTTGGCCCTCTTCGATATTTTGTGGCTGGAGTACTCAAATTTTTGTGTCTACCAAGTTACTTCTATGAGTTAGAATATCTTCCTTTGTCAAAGGACATGGCTGGGCATGCAAAAGGTACAGGACAAGACAAGGTTGAATTGTCTGATGTCTATACAGATGTAATGCGCAGTCGATCAAAAAGAGAAGGATTTCCACGAGCTTCCAGTTTTTCAAGTATTGACTCTATCATGACTCCAAGTCGGATGTCTCTTGGGGACTTCGACACATCAGGTGGTACAGCGGCAAGCAGTGAACCGTCAGAGTATGTTCGTGGTCTTGATCCAAAAGCAAAACGGCTGTCTATGGGCAGAAGCAACATTGTTTCGGAACCAGAAGAAGTCTTACGCCCTCAACCGCATCATGCATCATACTGGCCAAGAACGAGGTCCAAAACAAGGACCGATAGAAATTCAGTAGGTGTCACAGCTTCTAATGATACACGGTTATCTTGGGCAGCCCCTTCAATGCATGATAAGGAGGACATTTCCTCGACAATATCAGATCCAGGACCTATTTGGGATAATGAACCAAAGTGGGACACTGGGCCAAGATGGGACACAGAGCCAACTTGGGAGCCTGACCACCCTATCGAACTTCCTGAGGCACCAGAAGATATAGAAATCGGAACATCTATGGAACTTGTGCCAAATTTGGATGAGAAATGGGTTGTCAGGAAGGGGCACTTTCTTGGTGTCCTAGTATGTAACCACTCATGCAAAACAGTTCAAAGTTCCCAGGTTGTTGCTCCAAATGCGAGCCATGACGACAACAGTCTGGACTTGCTTTTAGTTGGTGGAAGGGGGAGATGGAAGCTGTTGAGATTTTTCATACTACTGCAATTTGGTCGCCATCTTTCTTTACCGTATGTGGAATATGTCAAGGTATCATGCAACTTCTGCCCTTGCTCAAGTTTTTTTCTGCCCTGTTCCATTTGCTTTTTAAAGAGCTTCCATTTGACTATGTGCAGCAAAACTAACTTCTAAAGTGCTTTTCATCTGTACTCATCTACTTCTTTCGGGTTCTGCAAAACCCTGTCGTACATTAATGGCAGATACTGCATATTTATACCATCTTGTGCATGTTTGAATGAACTCTGAATAAGCATGTCTTGTGATATTTATATGATAGTCTGTTGTTGGAGAAGATAAGATCATATGCGCACTTGTATTGAGGTTTTGCTTATGTTTATTCCTTTTTATTCTTAGCTTGCTTGCAAGTCACAATTCTGAAGATGCATGTTTATGACCTGTTTTCACCTTTTAATGAGACCTTTGTGCATATTTAGTGTTGTCAGTCGAAGCTTTTGATGTTGGTACCAGTAGTTTTGTCTGTATTTTATGCATTCAGACCAGTTATGGTCATGAATGGCTGAAAATCTCCTTAAAAATAAGGTACTAGTTCATCAAAGCAAGCGGGGTGTCCATTTTTATTTCCAGAAATATTACTACTTCTTTATGCACAGTAAGAGTTTACTTCAACTAAGAAGAATGAATCGGTCTTAACCGCTGATCCGACATTGACAGGTGAAATCAGTTAAGGTTAAACCTGGTGCAAACACCCACAATGGCTGTGGGATAGACGGCGAGCTTTGCCGTGTCAAGGGACAGGTAGTCTGCTCCCTGCTACCGGAGCAGTGCAGGCTTATTGGCCGGCAATGTAAACAGTCTACCTAAGCACTATAAACCTGTGGAGCTTCCCGGGTTTCTGAGGCGCTGTATGATCTGTCTGTCACTTGTAACAGTAGATTTTGAGTTGTCTATATTATCGTTTACTTGCCGATGAGGGTGCGAGTGACTGGCCGGTCAGACAATGTTGTGACGTTTCTGTATATTTGAGTGATTATTATAGAGGGATACCTCGATCCTTCATGTTTTTATCTTGCTTTTGCTGACATCTGCCAATGCCCGTATTTTCTCCGTAAACCATACTGTAGATGACTTTGTTGACCGCAGCTTGTGAATTGCCTGCCCATTGCTAGGACATATAAAGCCAGTTCCATGTGTATATATTTCCTTGATGCTTCGCAGAGCAACTTCACATCATTTGCCAACTTATTCACAGTTTCAGACGCGGAGGTTTTCGAGACCGAAACATGTTCAGAGTTTAGTCATTTTGTATCATCCTTGACTACCAATCAGAGTATGTTGCTTGTGTGTTTGCCACTCTGATTAGTCTCGGGCATGAATTGAACCTGGGAACAGCTGTAGTGGTACCAATGGATGGGAAGCCAAACCCTAGGAAAAACCGTCCAGCTAACGTGTGAAACTGTGATGGCTTTCCAGAGGCCTGACAGCAAGCTCGTGCGCGGATATGGTTCTCTAATACGCAACGGCTCCCTGATTGGAGAAGGTGCTCCGTGGTCGGAGGTCAAACTTAAAGAGATTGAATAAGAGGGGATGCCACAAGCAATCTGGTAGGCCCTACTAATCAACTACTAGTACGATAATAAAACTTGCAAATTTGTGCTGATTAATGCGATTTAGCGCAGCGCAAAGTGGTATCGCTTTGCAGAAGAATAACTTAGCCTGACTGCTTGGCGAAGGTGCGTTCCTTGTCTAGTTGGTTGGACTAGCTTTGCCTTTGAAGTAAACAAAGAAAAGGCTGTATGTATCGGCGGTATGGCGATGCAGTTACGCAAATTAAAGTATTGCTTTGATTTTGCCATGTGGTTTATCAGGGTCTCGTGTTTGGCCCCGGGAAAGCACGAACCGGAAGAAACAGAATCAGATGAAAACTCGTGGCAGACACCGTCACGTACTGCCTCATAACAGGTAGAAACAAATGCCGTAAGAACGTGTAGATTTCAGGCTTTTCTTTTAACGGCAGTGTGCATTTCAGACAAGAATTGCCCACGGATAGGGTCGTTCATTCGTTCATGTGACTGATCTTAAAGAGGTAGGTGGATTCAGGCGCACAGTGCCATGCATCTCTTAATCAGTACAAACGAAAAAAGAGATAGGTAGGCGGCCTGAGCCGGTGCACAGTACCATGCATGCATTGCATACGAACGAAAATGAAACACGCACGGGTCGAATTCCTTCCCGCGCCCGTCTCGATCCCCAGGACCAGCAGAATTTAAACCGTAGCAGACCAGATGGCGCCATGAAATCCCACGAGCTCGGGAGGGAAGGGAAGGGAAGACGTGCGTGATGCATTAAAAAAAGAAGAAGCTTGTGGCCACGCGGCGAAGCTTTTCGTCTCTCCACAAACCCGGCCGTCCCCCCTTCCCGCGACGCCGACGCGCGCACCACGAGTACCGCGCGAGCGACGCCGACCCGCCTCTGGCCCCCTCGCCACCCGCGAGGCGCCGCGTGTGCCGCCTCCGCCCGGCACCACTCGCGTACGGACGCGTGCACGCCTCCGGCCGGCCGGCCGTCGACGTCCGCTGTGGCCCCGCCGCTGCGCGCGCGCCCCCTCCTGGTCCCGGCCGGTGTATTAACTGTTCGCTCTACGTACCTTGCACACCTCTCCCTCCTGGCCTGCTACCGCACTCGAGTAAGTTTATCGCCGGGATTAATCACGGTGGTCACCACGGACAGTTACGCAACCGGCCCTGCCCGCGCATAGCATAGCAGCTTGGCACCGCTTGGGCGCCACAGATCAGCTTGGCGGGCCGGCTCGATCTCCTCTCCTCCCTGCGCGCGAAAACTTGATCAACGTTTCTTCACGGGACGAACTACCACCGTTGGCGTCTGTATTCTGTTTGTAAAGAAAAATCTCTCTATCTAGTATACCACCGTTCGAATGATCTATACTAGCCGGCGGTGACAGTCATAGCCTGGTCTGGGTGGGGCTATCAACTTTGTCTCGTGCTACCGCCGCTCGAAATGACGCCCGCCGTTACCCAGGCTCCGAGAACTCCACCAGCGCAGCTAGCGTTCAACAAATAAAGGCAGTTCCATCGCACTGGGTCACCACTTTTAACTTACCTGATCTGCTCTAACACGTTGGGATCGTGGGAGGTCGGGACTCGAGAGCAGCAAATCGCCGGCCTCCGGGTGGAAAATGACCGGTCGAGGATAACCCTCTGCTCCCCGCACTGACCCCCAAGTGCTCACCTATCACGTTCGCTTCACCGTATCCATCCATGCTCCTGTTTCGATCCATGGGTTAGAGTCAGAGTTTGTTAGATTGGACTGAACTAACCCCAAAACATCCAAATAGGAGGGTTAGAGTTGGTTAGATGCATCTAACC
>CBMN010749770.1:0-10119 GCA_000582825.1 Hordeum pubiflorum | reverse complement strand
ATGCCGCGCGCGCGGTTTTTGCGCGGCCGCTGGAGCGCTCGGTTCCGCTGCGCGCGCGCTAAAAGAGCGAATTTTACAGCGCGGGGCGATTTTTGGGCGCATGGTGGAGATGCTCTTAGTGGCGCCCGTCTGCATGAGCTTCTGCTCCTACGCCGCAGTTGATCGGAATCGGTGTAGCTGGAAATTGGAGGGTATTTGGGCAGTATCGGAGCACCTTGGTGGAATTTCGCCGGACTTCGGCGAGTCTGGCGCCAGTTCCATGATGGTTGGGCTGAAATTTCTCTCCCGCAAACCATCGCGTGGCTTTTCAGTCCACCCTAAAAATGAGAAACTAAATAACCTTGGATACGATGGCGTTGCGGTAACCACCACGCCATCTTGCCTGATATGTAAACTAACCTCTCTTTTCATCTTTTCTTACTTCCTCTTTCCGTCTCTTTTTTTTTTCCTTTTTTTCCTTTTTTGTTTTTAGTTTCTGTTTATTCTTCATTCTTTTTTCTTCTTTCTTCATGGTTCGATTATTTTGTTTCAAATTCCTAAACATTTTTTATTCAAATCGATGAAACTTCATTTAGAATTCGATGAACTTTTTAAAAAAAAATCGATAACTTTTTTAAATCCGGTGAACTTTTTTTCAAATTTGATGAACTTTTTCAAATTTGATGAACGTTTTTCAAAATTGATGAACTTTTAAAAAAATATGAACTTTTTTTGAAAATGCATTAACTTTTTTCAAATTTGATGAACGTTTTTTAAAATCACTAAACTTTTTTCAAATTCAATGAACTTTTTTCAAATTGATAAACTTTGTTTAGATTTGTGAACTTTTTCTTCAAAATTGATGAATCCATTTTTTCATTTTTTTAATAAATCTATGAACTTTTTTTATTTACACAACATATTCAAAATTGTAAAAAACCGAAGCCGGTTTTTTTTCTGAACCAATAGCGTAGCACAGCCGAAAAAAAACAGCGCGAGCGAAAGCGAACAGGGAGCGATTTTCTTAATGGGTCGTGACCCGTTGCTGGGCGCTGTAGGCGCCACTTCTCCAACGGGCACCTACAGCGTCTAATAGGAGCTCCCCGTACTTTTTAATCAGTAGCAAATGCACGCAGGTGGTCGGGTCACCAGAGGAGCCAAGCCGGCCCTCGGCGGTCGTTCGTCATGCGGCAATGCTTCCAGCTGCTTTTAGGATGCGTTTGGTTGTCTGCATTAGGTCTAGCCAGACCCATGCGGAATGAAAATGGATGTTTGGTAGCCTGCACTGTTTGACCCGCATAGCACGAACCACAAAGCAGCTGTCAGCCACGCCCGTTTGAAACGGCCGAATCGGCCGTTTTCAGCGAGCCAGGCTGAGACGAGCCAGACCGAGCACAAGTAATGGGTCCCGTTGCAGGTGAGGATATATGAGGGATGTGACCTAATGTACATACGTCATGTACTTGCTATCTTCTCGTACCTCCATTAATCTCCTCTCTATCCCTTCTTCCTTGTTCGTTCCGATCTACACAACGATGTTTCGATTTAAGATAAGTTTTACATGAAAAATATGTATATAAATGTTACGGTTCCATTCAGACGATCGGTTGGTATCGACCGTAGATGATTAATTTCGTGTCCACGTTTGTAGCTATTTTGGGCGTCTGGAAAAGCTCCACGGCGTTTAGGAACGAGAGGGAGCCCGGACGCCGCGAGAGGCGGAGGCGCAGCAGGCCGCCGCTGCGGTGCGGCAGCAGGTACTTGGTTGCGGGGGCGCGGGCGCGGCGAGAGGCGGAGACCAGCTCGAGGTCGCCCGCGGCGACGGCGAACTGGGGGAAGTCGAGGCGGATGGTGAGCATCTGCCACGTGTCCAGCGTCATCTCCAACTCGACCAAACTGAGCAGCTCCTCGGAGTAAGCCATCGTCAGCCCGTGGTACAGAAGAACCGCGCCCTGCTCGCCGACGGTGAGCTCATTGAACCGCGGGATGAACGCGGCCACCGCCTGGTCGTCCGGGCAGAGGATCGTGAGCCCCAGGTCACTGCCGATCTGCTCGCGGCGAGCATCGTCAAAGCATCCTTCGGCGCCTCGGGTGGTTGCCCCTGGCCTTGGGCGCAGGGGACGAGCAGGAGGAGCAGGATGCTGCAGGAGGCGATCTGAATTCTGCTTCAGCTCTTGTGCTGTGCCGTCATGCGTGATTAAGGTGTTAGTGTACGCGAGTACTTGTCAGGGACGCCAAGTCCGACAGTGGCCGTGGCGCCGAGTCCGACGACAACAGGCGAACTAATTGTTAGCGTCGTCGTCACCGCCCACCGCAATCTCCCGTGGCGCTGGTGGTCGCGCCGTCCGCGGCATGGTACAAGGTCTCGAGGCGGAGCGCGTTCGACGATGGCCACGGCGAACTAGTCTGACGACGGTGTGACGAACTAGTCCCAGTAACTATGTGTTATGTACATATTAACTCTTACGCATATCCCGTATATACAACCAAACACCTTGTAGTGTGCAGACCCAATGCAGCAGAACAAACACCGTGCCAAAATCGATTCCCTAATGCAAGCAGCCTCGATGCCGGCAACCAAACTAAGTGTAGATGTTTTTTTTTTTTTTCACTCAGTCAGGCTGAAGTGAGACAAATATGCAAATGTAGGTATTTTTAGAGATGACAACTAAACGCGCCCTTAAAGATTGCAACAGCAACAACGTACAGCGCAGCAAAGGGTAGATAGGGTCCTTTCGGTACCACTTGTAACATACTACGCACTCAGACCATGTTGATTCCAAACTACAGTAGTGTTGTCCTACGTGTGTAGCAAAGGATACAAGAACATTTTCATCGTATTTGCTTCTTTGCGGCAGCTCCTTTCCGCTGGTTATCGAAGCAGCAGAGCTGTGGTACACGCGATTGTGCGGCCAATTTTTTGTGTTGGATTTCGCTAGCTAGCTGTGACCCGGTCACATGCACGTACGTGTCTAGGCTAAAGTTGTTGCTCCCGTTGGGCATGCAAGTTTGTACACCCTCCGATTCAAACGTCTTATATATTATTATGGGACTGAGGGAGTAGTTCCACAATATAAGTCTTATATTATTATTATGGGGCGGAGGGAGTAGTTCCACAATATAAGACTTGCTACACGTCTTATATTATGGGATGGAGGGAGTAGCTCTGATTGATTCAGAGAAATTTCTCTGGGATTTACAAGTCATGTTCATGTGGGACTTATTTCTCCTCTGGTAGAATCAGTAGCTAGTGGAATGGTCTGAAGCATAACTGGGACTCGAATGTCCTTGGCTGTCTAATCTGCAGAAAAAAGAGCAACTTGGGAGAAGGGAGAAGAAGGGAGCCTATTAATGATTTGCACAGCCTGAAGACTGAACAAGCGTTGAGAAGCATCGGATGTGACGGACAAGCTCCCCAAACGGAGAAGATTCAAGTTACTAGTACTAGTTTCCAACCTTCTTGGCCAAACATCGCATTAGCCAAGTGCATCATCGTCATCTGCAACACTTGCCAACAAGGGCAGGGGGCGACACATCAGACACCGTGCATACGTAATACATACATACTCCAAGCTGAAGCTCAACAACAGCCAGGATCACTTGGACAGAACATTTCCACCCATCAGGCTTCCACTAGTACTAAATTACCACCACTCTAGCTCTAGCTCTAAGAAGAAGAGAAAAGGGAAATATATGGATTCAGGGCCCTTGGGTGAGTCTCTGCAGCTCGCCCTGCTCGTCCAGCGTCTCCATGAGGAGAGGCGGCGCGTACTGCGCCGTCCCCTGGTGCTCCTCCGCGTCCTGGCAGAAGGACAGGATGATGGTGTCGATGGACATCTCCACCACCGCGAAGAACAGCTTCGCCACCGTGTACCCCAGGCCCCACGTCACCTATACACCATCGTCACAAGTCTTATTAGTGATGGAAACAAAACATGATGCCGGGTTCGAGATGTGCGCTCGCAGGGGCAGAGAAATGCTCACCAGCACGGGGACCAGCGGCGACGATATCTTGTTGTGTGCCGACTTGTACTTGTGGGTGTCGAGCATGAGGAACGCGAAGAGCGCGCAGAACAGGCTCACGCACAGCTTCCCCAGGAACAGGATCACGTCCCCGATGACGTTCACCTTCCCGATGCGCAGTATGTTGTTCATTATAAGGCCGGTCGCGAGCACCGAGGCTTTGAAGAACCCTTTCCCTGTGATGGCAATCTGCAAAGCAGCAAAGAGAAGCCTTGTCGGTTCAAAAGTTGCAACTCACAAATGATAAGGCAGCCCCAAAATGGTACACCATAAAAGCACAGTCGGCAGTCGGGTACAAAGCATTATGAACAAAGCAGACAACCGATGGCATTGTGCTTCAGGACAGGAACAATCAGTAAAACAAAAAAATGTTCATGCTTACCATTATGTAGGCATTTCGATTTACAGACATGAGGGTCCAGTCTATGCAGCCCCGGCAGCACTGAGATGAGGATGATGACACTTTCCCAAAGCAGCTCTCCCGAGCAGAACCAACCAGCTTCAGCTTGCGGCGAAGGCATTCTAGTATAAACCGCACCCACTCAACAGCTGATACAACAAGCGAACCTATGGCAGCAGATCCAAGGTTGTAACGCATCAGCCGCTTGAGCGAAGAGACGACGCTGAAAAACGGTATATCATGCTGCACCAGAATGGCTTGAATTGTCAGTAAATGGTGAATGCAAAGGTATGGATTAAATTTGAAGTGCGCCCATTAGCTATAGTTAAACTTCTGACTCTGAAGTGCTTACAGATATTTCGCCACGCGCCCAGTAGTAGGAAGCAACTGATCCAGCAACCACAGTTGCAGAGCATGCCATAAAGAATTGAGTAGCCCAGTAGCATCCAAATAAGTGGAAAAGAATGGCAATGCCAATATGAGGGGTGTAATGGATGCTGTACCCACAGCAGTTGTCACAGTTTACTTTGCCCAACTTCAGATCATAGGAACAACAATCTGTACTGCAGTCATTTCGGACAACTTGACCAGAGCTGAAGAGGTGGAGTGTGGCAGAAAACCAGAACATATAAAAGATAGCGAGGATAAAGTACGGCACAACTGGGAAAACTATCAGTGCCTGAACTTCACCAATGACCTTTGCAGCAACCTGAAAATAAATTTTCGAGGTTAATGCACTGAAATTATTAGGGTATAGCACAATATAGGTAGCGTTGATGCATCGTGCTTTTGGAACCAAACCATCGCCTTTGCATATCCAGTGAGCTGCTTACCTTCAGGACAGGTGTGGCTATCAGTATGCGCCGGACAATAGCTATTGAGGACAGAAAAGCAATGATCATTATTATTGTCATCAGCACTGTGGCAACATGAAGGTGGCTTATTTCCTGGTAAGAAGGTAAATGATCAGATAACAAACAGCTTGACCTTGTAAAAAAGTTGACTCGATTGAGAGCACTTACCCGCCCGCTAATGTGAACATATGGATCACTTTCACCAATAACAACCGTTAAGGGATCATTTCCGAGCCAGCCAGCTGAATGTATAACGTAGCCAGTTAGGAATAATGTCACATGCCTCAGACATAAGATGGCAAATGGCACTAGTGATATGTACCTTTGATGTAACAAAACATAGTAACAGATACTATAAGGGCATTGAAGAGCACTACTGTTATCCATGTCATTGCAGCAACAAAATAACGTATCATAAGCAACCAGATCACTGACAAGAAAAGAGGAAGGAGTGCACCACACACAATTAGCACAGGCCAAGACTTCCCAATGTCCGCAACATATCTCTGCAAATAGAAGAAAATGTCAGATGCTATACATATTGGTTGCAATTTACTTTAAAAATAAAACATGATTAGTCATGGTGTTTCGGAGAGTGGCGACTCATGTAAATAACCACAATCAAGTACCAACTCCTATCAGCACAGTGCAGCAAAATTCCTCTGAAGTTAGAATAAAATTACAGTTGAAGTTTAATGCACATTCAGGATAAACAGTGGGAGTTCCGAGGAACATTTGCCACTTAATTTCAGCATTAAGCAGATAACAGAGAAGAGAGAGAGAGTAATTTGGTCCCTGGAAATTTACGAACCTTGAGGACTGCAGATCTGGCATCAATGGCCTTGTGGATTGTTTTATCTAGAAGCATATTTTGTTCAATGTTTACACCACCCAGCTGTAGCCAGTGCGTCAAAGAAACATTGGATGCCCGGGCAATATATTGGCAGCTCCAGTAGACTGAAAGAATAAGAATATTCTGAATTAGTCATCTCATTGTACTAGTTGACTAACTTGAGCTGTACTGTTACTCCATGCATACACAAAGGTGTCATGAAATGGTGAGAGTGAAGATTACCGGCTTACCGTTTACGCTAGGGAATATGACAGGGTAGCACGGTCCCTGAAGCTGAAGGGAGCTGTTCCTCATATCAGGTGTTAGAACATCGAAGTAGTTATAGTCCCTATTGATCCAATCATCAACTGAGAGCCTGATATCCCCTTCCGGGTAATCACAGACAAAGTTTAGTCCATCCGGTGCCGGAGTGGGGCACTCCATCAGGCAGATGGCCTTCGCGTCTGCCAGGTTAGTCTTGCTGCCCTTGACTCCACTTTGGTACACCTGGTTCGGGTCCAACCAGTACCTGACCTCGAGCTCGTGCACGTCCGGGTCACCGTGCCTGTCGCCACAGACGTTCCCTTTGTAGTCCAGCCCGTATGTCAGCCTGCACGACCAAGAACAAGATGTCATTCTAATCCTGCCCATTTAAGCTACATGCAGAGGTTGCTAATAGCAAGAACACTCCAGGTTGACAAAATGCTATTTAACAGAGAAATGTGCTTCCGGCCAAGTCTTCTAAACTACTAATAGATGGTACTCAAGAGCAGCTACAGGGATATCAGCATGAACGAACAATTGCAGAAAGAAAGCAAAAGGTAACTGTGTATCACATAAAAAATAACTCGCCGAAATGATCGGATGACCATGTACATGCTTGAAATAATTGCAGAACGGTAGTAGTAGTAATAAAACGATAGCTACGTACAAACTGCAGTAATGATGCTCAAAAGGTTTTACAAGACTGAATTCATGCCACCCCAAAAGTCAGTAGTACATTGCACTATGGTTAGCAAGAGCATATATGTAGGCAGGGGCATAGAAAGTGTCGTCTGCTTTGAGCCCCACCCTTTCAAGAGGGTTTTATGGAGGGGATACAATTCCCAGGGCCACCACACAGCTCTACTGTCTGTAAGCGGGCACCAAAGCCCGGAAAGCAAAGGCGGCATCCATCTTTTCTGGTTATATGGCCTTAAAAATCGGGTGGGAGACCCTAGCAAGAACCAGATTCGGTTTGGCACTAGCAGCAGCCAGCAGCACGGGTGCCATGGCAGCCTCCCTCATCAGAGCTGCTAGTTCCAGTTGACAGTCAGCAAGACTCATTCATCAATTCATTCAGTACTACGTACATAGTACTAGTAGTAAATCCTAGAGCAGCAGCTAGTCATCACCGAAAGCAACAGGAGCCAGCAAGCGTTTCACAGTCAGCAAGACTCGTTCATCAATTCGTTCAACACCAGTAGTAGCAAATCCTAGAGCAGATAGGCACCGAAAGCAACAGGAGCGAGCAAACAAGCAAGCGTTTCTTTCCTTCCCCGCTGCTAATTAATTGCGCACCAAAAAATAGAATAAAATAAAACAAAACACAACACAATGGGTGTAGGAGCAGTTGGAAATGCGCGGGGCAGACGGAGATCTGCACGCAAGAGCGATGAATCTGAAGGGAGGTGGAGGTGGGTGGCGCTGACGGACCTGAGCGGGTTGCCCTGGTTGAAGGCGAAGCTGGAGTTGACGATCATGGCGACCCAGAAGGCGGCGAAGAGGACGAGGAAGGCCAGGTCGCGGCACCTGCGGTCGTGCCGGATAATGCCCAGGCTGGCCGTGCGGTCGCCCGCGTCGGCGTCCTCTCCACCCCCGGCCGCGGCGGCCGAGGGGTAGCGGCCGATGATGGCGCCCAGCGGCCCGCCCATTCCGCCTCCCTCTCCTCCCCCAGCGACGAGCGCGCGCTCAGATTGGAGGAGGCAGCCCTGCGGCGGCGCGATTCAGGGGAGTGATCTGCGGGCCGAGCAGAGCGTGGGGGGTGGAGATTGGTGAGCAAGCAGAAGCAGAGCAGGGTGCGGGAGTGTGGATTTGGCCTTTTCTGCTGCTGCTGCTGCTGCGCTCGTGGGAAAAGCGCAGGGAAAGGAGGGGCGGCGAGAGGAGGGGGGGACCCGGTTGTGGGCGCTGCACATGTGTGGGTAACTGCCGTGCGTTGCGTCGTCAATATTAACCGCGCGGTATCGTTCAAAAAAAATATATTAACCGCGCGGTCAATGGGGCGCAACCACGACCGCGTCGCGCCGGAGGGAGGGTGAGAGGGTTTGGTCCGGCCGTTGTTTCCGGGAAACTGTCGCTCAGCAAAAGCCGGGGCCGGCACGCGACACGACACGACCCAAGCAAGTCGTGGTGCGGGAACCTCCCTGCACTCTCCGGGTCCAGAGACGGCGAGCCTCCTCCCCATCCGTCCATGTGCGTGGGTGGGCCGCGTCTGCCAGGCGTGTTCACCGATCTGGATCCGCGTTCAAAATGACGCCGTGCGTGGGTCAAGTTTTTTTTTTTTAACAGAAAGAGGGTCCCGAAGGACCCAAACTTCATTGGATAAGCATCGAGTCACAGATTACAACAGGACCGATATTGGCATGGAAGCCGGGAGGAATGGAGTCGGCCGCCATTCGGCCAGAAGAAGCCGGTGAAGACCGGCAGCCAACCAGGGGCGCCGTCGCTCCACCAAGAAAACATCTGCTAATAAGCTCAAACTTGATCTGCAGGTTTCAGATTTGTGCTTCTACCCTGCTCCTCTTCTTCCATCACCATGATGGTCAAAAGAGGCAAACAGTAGAAGCAGATGGTTGCCCTCCAGATCAGGGAAGACCAAGGAGTCACTGGCTTTGAATCCTTGAAACTGCAGCTAGCACCTCGCGACCACAGTCGTGAGCATCGCCGCCACCAGCGTCTCCCACAACCCACAGCTTCAGATCTAGGAATTCTTCTCTTCCCTTGCCTTTCTTCCCTTCTCCATGAAGACAAGAAAAGCTCACGGTAGAGAGGGAAATCCCAATCCAAAGCACCATAACCCCCCTGTTGAACGCTAGAACAGGGAAGGGCCTCAGATCCACTCCACTCTTCAGCTTTTGCCAGCCTTATTTCAGCCACCACGGCCGCAACGAAGATGAACCGAAGCATAGGAGGAGGAACCAGATCTGGTTTATTGGAGGAAAACACCCAACTGCTACACATATGATACAAGATACGGACCCCACTTCCCCTCACCGCCGGCCACCATGGCCGCCGGAGATGGGGGGAAGAGGGGCCGGCGAAGGAGGTAGGAGAATAGCTCAAGAACAGGAGGCGGCAGGGAAGCCAGTCACGGCACGGAGGCCAGTCCAGAAAAGTCCGCGTACATTGTTTCGTGGGTCAAGTTTGGGGGCGATCTGGCTTCTTTCAACGTGTCGCAAGCCCCTCGGCTGTTCCGTGCATCACAGCAACTCCAATGCACGCACCCATTTTGTCCGTTTGGGTCATTCGGACACAAAACTTGGCCCAAACAGGATGACCCAAACGGACGCGCGTGTCCGCCTGCTATCCCTACTGATCCAAATATGGGCACAAATGGGTACGAAGCGGACAAAAACGGATGCTCTCGTCGACCGCTGTCGTCCGCTCGTGTCCGCCCCTGGTCCCACCTATCAGTGACTGTGCACGAGCTGGCGTCTACCTCCACAACGGCTGCGAGGAGGAGCGAGGCCACATGCGCAGGTGGTCACCGTGCTCACCGGCGAGCCCCCCTGTGCAGGCCGCTGCCGCGCTCACCGACGAGGCCACCTACGCATGCCGCCGTTGAGCTCACCGAGGAGATCTCCGCAGCCGCTGACGACTGCACCAATGGCCGCTCACCGCCGCTTCCTGCTATTCCTCCTCGTGCTCCCCCCGGCCAGCGCCGGCGGTCCGCTCGAGCCTCTCCGCATCACGTGCCGAGGAACTGCGGCGCCACCAGGCCGTGCTCGCCGCGATGGGGATCTGAGGAGGCCGACGGCGCGAGGTGGGTGAAG
>CBMN010749751.1:0-10561 GCA_000582825.1 Hordeum pubiflorum | reverse complement strand
ACTACTAGCAACCCACACGTACCAATCTGAGGTTTTGGGACAAAGATTGAATACAAGAGATGAACTACGTTTGAGATGAAATGGTGCTGGTGAAGATGTTGATGGAGATGAGTCCTCCCCTGATGGAGCAAGTGTTGCTGACGACGATGGCTTCGATTTCCCCCTCCTGGAGGGAAGGTCCCCAACGGAATCGCTCCACCGGAGAACAAAAGTGCTCCTGCCCAGGTTCCGCCTTGAGATGGCCACGCTTCTCCCTGAAAGTGATATCTTGATTTTTTTTCTAGGGCCAATGGAACCATATAGAAGAACGGGGCCCAGAGGCCTGTTGGGGGGCCCACAAGCTCACATGGAGTGCACCTAGGGGAGCGCCACGTGAGCTTGTGGCCCACTAGCAGCTCCCCTCCCAATGATTCTTCTTCTAGTATTTTTTATTAACTATTTAATAATTCTTCATAAATTTTCATGTCATTTGGATCTCCAGAATATCCGTCTCTGCTATAGCTTTTTCAGGTCCAGAATTCCAGCTGCCCGCACTTTCCCTCTTCATATAAATATTGCAAAATATGAGAGAAAAGACAATAGAATTACATTATAAAGTGGAATGATGACCTAAAACATTGTAAATACCAGTAGGAAAACATGATGCAAAATGGATGTATCATACGTATTGAAAACTCTGAAGAAGAGAGGGAACTATACGGGATGCTGAAGCAAATTCTTGAGGTCAATTACAAAGACAGATTAGTATTTCCGTTTAGATGTGATTAGTTTGACCTTGATGGCCTAAATATAGAAAAGCTTGAAGATGAAGTTTGATGAATTTTTTTCGAATCGTGAATAGTTTCGCATTCTGGTACCAGGACTATCCATTCATGCTCGCGTGCCAATCTACCACATGTATTTACTTGGAGGACACAAAGTTTGGTCACCCATGGAAGGTGGTTGTGCCTAATGGGTCTAGAGGCGCATATGATGTTCTTGAATTTTTTGATGATGAGTAGGACGCGACTGTACAAGCCTATCAAGAAGTTGCCCATTCTTCACCACATCATTTAGCTGCAGATGTTGAGTATGAAGTGGAGTATCATGATGCCGTCGGAGATGTTGAGTATGAAGTAGAGGAAGACGATGCTCTACCAAATGTTCACCATGAAAGAGATGAAGCATTAGGGGTTTTAGTTCCTTCTAGTGCCGTGGGAGAAATTTGGCGTAAATTTTAGGAGGGCAATGAAGACTTCGACATGAGCGAGGATGAACTTGTTGAAAAGGAGGAAATAGGTCGAGATGAGATGGACAATGATCTTGATTAAAAGTGTGTTACTAACATGTTGCTTGGCTATTGAAGATGCTGATGTAATGTCGTATTAGGGGCAGACTCATGTTGAATATCACAGTCATTTGTTAATTTGCTATCATATATTTATGGAAGTTCTTGAAACTATTTCCTAAATGTATCCATTTTATTTCCAAAAGGGTTTACAAAAATTTCAGAAAGTAATCACATCATTCCATATAATTCACCCATGAAGAACTGCATGAGAGCATACATAAGTACACATCCACCTATGACAGACAGTGCAGCTAAATCCCTTCTATACCTGTTCTTAATGGCGTTCTTCAGCTAGACGTTCGCCACCTTCCTCTCTTCCTTCATGCAAGCTATCTACTTGACCTTCTCCATATGTGATTTCTGTAGCACCAAATTTTCTTCAGCGAGCTTGTTGATTGCAGTCCTCGCTCTCCCCTTCCATTCTTCGTCCATCCACTTCAAATATCAGCACGTGTCATAGCCCTATAATACATGAAAAATGGAGTTAAATCATGTATGTAAATAATGAACACATAACATACGCTATACTACAGTTTAACATAGGGAGAATTTCACCATCCTATTCACAGATACTAGTACTTTCAGTGAACGAATAATGCATCGCGTTTCATGAGGGACATGGGTGCCTGATTGACTTACCTGTGTTGGTTTTCTCCTCCCGAACAACAACTCTGATGTGATCTTTCACTCGCTAGGCAAGTCGTCGCCGCCGCCTACACCCATGATGTTGTCACCGCCGACGCTGCTTGTGATGTTGTCGCCACTACCTGCGGCGGGACGAGGATTGCTTGTCGCACCCATCAATCCTGCAATCCGGCGACCCTCCTTCTTGCCTCCGTGCACGAACATCTTTTACCCCTTGACGGATATGATTTCTATCGGGGCATGAAGTTGAACGGGGAAGATAAAGATTTGACAAGGTAGTATGCGAAGTACCTCTTTTAAGGGCCGACAATTACATTAATTGACTTAATAGTACAATACCACAAATGTTTAGAACATTGGAACTCACAACTTCAGCATAAATCGGCAAAGTTCAGCAGAATTTAAATTACATAAATCATAATAAATATAATCTATTCGAAATATCTCCCATGTTGCGCCTTCTGCAGTTGTGTTGCATTATGTCCGTCTTCTTTATGTTTTCATGGATTGCTTGCATCACTTACCTTTTTTTGCTTTTAGCCGACCCTGGTCGATGAGGTAGATCCGTCTCCATATGGCTAAGCATGCATACACGTCCATGCACTTGTAAGCTATTTGTGCATCACAGAGCTCCTCAACCCAGCCTTGGTGATACTTCTTATCGAACAACTTCTTCTCGTCCTATAATTCATCAACGATTAATCCGGAGACTTCCCTGAGTGAATCCCATGGCTTGTCTGCATCTTCCGGAACAGCCCATTCGGACTGGTTGTCCTTGTACTTTGTGACCCTTAAGCCCAAGAGCTCCAATAGTTGTATGTCATGCCAGATTCAAAAACCTACCAAAGTGTAATGCTCCTAGAGGAGGAACTTCCGCAGGGATGTGCTCATTCGTGGCGACTGGCATACTTGGTAAATGAGACAACTAGAGTCGTCATAAATATGGATGATTGCTGCCTTCTCCTACGAGGAAGTGTACTCGAAGTCTATGCTAATGAACCCATGTTCATTCGCTCGCATGTACTCCTGGGTACTGTGTATCCACGTGTTGACGACGCTGGTCTCGTTGGTGTAGAGGGTGCAGATGGTGTGGCCGCCATGGAGGTCGACACAACATTCTCGAGTAAACGGGGCTAGTAAGCCCAACGTCACCAGCCTGTCGCCACCGAGGTTGTCGAAAGATCCAGTGTGAGACATGGTGCTAGTGATAGAAAGATGTTGTGAGAGATTGAGAGTGGAATAGGGAAGGCAATGGGGACAAGATTTGGCAGCCGCTTAAATCGTGGGAGTCGAGGAAGCCGCCGAAGCAGTTTGAACGAGGGGCATACCAAGCATGTGCCGTGCAACCACGATCTGACGGTACCCATTCATACGACATCTGGTGTTTTTTCACACGCAAAGACGTGACGGTGCATTACTTTCCTTCAAGGCGCAAAAACTCTAAAAGTGATCTCGGTGTATTGTGGAAGCGCTCATATTGTTTCCGAAAGCTGGTCATGGATATTCGGAAGACCCTTGCAAATATTTCTGAAAGTGCTCACACTATTCATGAAAAGGCATTTGCAGAAAGCTAACAAATATACAATCTTATATTTTTACATAAGCAAAATGCTTGTGTATATCACCACACCACTTATTCTACGTAAATAAGTATAATACAATAACACACGACATCTTTGACCTACCACAATCATATTTAATTAGTACATATGTTCGCTCAATCTAAATTAACACGCTAATTGAATTTAGACATCCAAAGATCTAGCAATTCACCACCCGTAGTTTCCCTTGCGGCGCTTCCAACCGCTCGATGATCCCTCGTCTGTCTTCTTACGGGGGTGGAGCCGTTCCCTCAAAGATTATTGTAGAAGGTGACGTAGCCCATCCTTAATGATTAGGATCCTACCGTATAACTCGTAGCTAACTTACCCGTCTTTTGTTGCGTACTCGAGGTGCAGCAGAACCCATGGAGTCCCTTTCTCCACCACCTTTGATATGAAACTGCTCTTGGATGTCGACATGGTGTTCGTCTGGAATCATGATCCATGCATGGGCAAGCATGATTTTGTACCGTGGCGACATTGCACACTCGACGTGTCTGCGTTGTGTGTGGTCTTGATATGGCACGCTCCACTTGTTTTGTTTTAAAGGATATCTCAAATTATGATTTGACAACTGGCACCCTGAACTTTAATTTGTAACCGGACGTGACATTTGTACCAATGAACTTGCTTTATTAAAGATACCTGCACAAATGAATAGTATGTGCATTGCCAACCTCTTGGGATCACCCTACATATGCAATGAACATCCGAAGAAACATGAACAATTACCACTAATGGAAAATGGCTAGCCACAACTTTTGTTGGTGGCCCCTCATTTTCAATCAACACCACCACTATAGTTTCCAAATAGTGGTGGCGTTGGCATTTTTGGTTCGACATTAGTAATACCATAGTGGTGGCATTGGCAAATAGTTGAAGGCCACTTGTATGTGGGACCCACAGTTGGTACAAGGCATAATATAGTGATGGCGTCGCATAACATGGAACGCCATCACTATTACGTTTAGTTGTAGTGTGTAATGTTTGCCACGGCAACACTATATGCCGTACGGTCTATGTTTAGGAATTACTTTTATTTGTTTTTATTTATTCTTAATTTATTAAAATGGGTTTAAGCATTTATTATGTTTAAGTATTTTAGTGAGAAATCTGGTACTTACATTTATTGAATTAATAATATTATTTTGCAAATGTGCACATTTTTTGTAAATATTATTTTGAGTTTTTTAATAAATTCTAAAATAATAAGTATTGTTCCACTAGTATTTTTTATACATAATTTATTTTGTTTACGTATTTTCACAAGAAATTTAGGACTTACATTTATTAAATTAACAATAGTATTATTTTTTAAATGTGCACATTTCTTGTAAATATTATTCCGAGTCTTTAAAATAAATTCGAATAATAATAATTACTATTCCACTATATTTCATTAAATGCTGACATTTTTCGTGGTATATATTGAGTCTTTAATTTATTTTTGGTAAAGTAGAAATATTGTATTACTTTTATTAAAGTGAGAAATTTATTTGTTTTTGTTAAAAAAATGCATATTGGGGCAAGCCCAAAAATGCGTTGGAGGTTGTGAGTCAAAAAGCAAGGTGGCAACGGCTCCCTCACCCCGCCCTCGCTTGCTCTCTCTCTCGATCTGCTCACGCTCCCTCTTTGGCTCTCTCGATCCCCTTTCTGTCGCCGCTCTTCACCGACCGATTATGGCGGCCATTCCCGGCGGGCTCTAGCGCCAAGGTAACATCTACATCTCCCTCTCTCGCTGCCCTATATTTTGACCCATTTGATTTGATTTGCATTGCTAGGCTTTCGGTGATGGCGATGAAAACAACGGGCTACTAGGGTTTCGATTTGATATGACATCGACTACAAATTATTGGTGAGATCATCCTCTCCCACCTTCTTTCTCCTTTGTACAAAATCATCGGTGAGTTCATCCCCTCACGAGAGTTTGAATAGATTTGTTATTAGTTGGAGTTGGAGTTGGAGGTTATGACATGGGTGCGCGGTTGTAGCCACACCCAAGTCAATAATTTCATATTGTTAGCCACACCCAAGGCAAGAATTTCATATTGTTAGCCACACCCAAGGCAAGAATTTCATATTGTTAGCCACACCCAAGGCAAGATAATGTGGCAAAATATGGCAAATATATTCACAATCCAAACAACCCCTAAGTGTTGTCATATTCGTACTAAGTTTTTGTCATATATTGTCATATTATTTGAGGTTATGAGTTGTCATATTTCTGCATATTTTCAAGCCCCTAAGTGTTGTCATATTTATGAGTTACCAAATTTATAACTTACTATTTAGATATTGCTCGAGGATTGTTAAATTGTTAAATGCATTATTCTTGTACAAATTGTTAAATTGTTATATTTTCATATTAAAGCCCCTAGGTGTTGTCAGATTGTTAAATGCATTTTTCTTGTACAAAAACAAATATGTAGTGGACCCATTGCTTGAGAAAATTGGCATGTGTATGTGTATAGATAGGTCATACTTTAGGTAATTTAGGCAATTTAGGCAATGTAGACATATTTGTGTATAGTTAGTCTTTTTTTTAGTAATAGGCTTTTTAGTTCCAAGTTAATTAGATGATAGTTCCTTAGATGGTAGTTCATCCTCTCTAGTTCAGATCACTAGTATTCTTTTAGTTCATATCCTCTCTAGTTCATATTAGTAGCATAGTGATAAGAACTAGAGAGGATGTACTAGCATCTAATGAACTTGGAACTAAAAACTTGCAACTAAATGTTGTCATGCCTGACTTGTTATTATTTTGTAGTAGCAGCCAATGAGTACCTGGAACAGCGACTACGGGTTTTCGTGTAACTTCGAGGCGTATGTCGATGTCGACAGAGGCGAATCGAGCACCAACAAGGTAAGATTACAAAAACATCCATGTGCATTGCAAACACATGTGTATTGATGATTGCTAGGGATACACACGACACCCGTCGTCTCTAGTACCCATCGTGGAGAAGGTTTGCGACATGGACATGCTCAACCGCGAGCTGATCACATCCCACGAGAGTACAATAAGTCCCTCGGGGAGTTCAATTCCTCGCTGCATATGGAGAAGGATGAGATCATCGACGATAAGTCTGATCTCTATGATAAGAGACTTAGACTGAAAGGACCAGAAGGACGAACTGGTCGAGTAGAGGGATCAGCTAAAGAAGGAGATAAAGCTCCTTAGGGCCGAGAGGAATCAACTGAAGATGGAGAAAGACCATTTCAAACAAGAGGGTGAGAGAAATAGGAATAAGCTACGGGAGATGAAGTTAATACTTCAAACAGAGATGTGAGATGTGGGTAGTTTGGTTGACGATGAACTTTTGTGAAGATGAACTACTAGGTATAGTAGTATCTTTTGTGGAGTTTGTGAAGATGTAGGTAGTTTGTGAGATGTAGGTAGTTTGGTTGATGATGAACCTTTGTGAAGTTGAAACTAGTTAAGTTTAAATTGCTGCATATAAGGACTAGGTTTTAATTGCTGTATTTTTTTCTTAGCGAAAAATCATATTGCTGGCATTGGAGAACATGACACGAGAGTGCTAACATGAACTTACTGCTGGCGGTCAGCACGTGGCACGCGAGCAGATCTCAAAATACTGCTGACGTGGGCCCCAACGCCACCAGTAACATTTTTCACTAGCAGTATATTGGTGGCATTGGAGCCCTACGCCACCAAGTCCCATTTTGGCACGCCATAGCTAGGATTTTCAGCACTAGTGTACCCATCAATAGTACATATGCAAAAATAAAATGTCAAATATAGATAGTGTTTTGAACATTCACCTATGGAGGCACCTTTCCGCATGCTCGTGGTAGAAGCTCAAAGTATGACGTGACAACCGGACAAAATGATTGTGCATTTCAAACCTCTTGGGCTCACCTTAAATATGTGTGGAACATGGTACCACATGAACACATATTGCCATGATCAGAATTATAGAAGCAAACAAAATGTCAAATACAAATAGGTTTATGACCAATCAAATATGGCCGATATATGATACCATGCACAACCTAAGCTTTGTTTGCATGCCGAAAGTCCATGGTGTGATGTAAACAATGAATAGTACTTTCACTAGACTAGGTGGTTTGAATCATGATTACAAAGTATGGATCGTGTTTGGATTCATGCTCTCTCAAATCCTTCTGATAGTGACACCTTACCGTGTGCAAAGTATAATCTGAAAGTGTGACATGACAACCGGAACCGCGAGCTTGAATTTGTAAACAGTTGTGACACGCTCACATGAGGAATGTTCTTTCTTCAAGTGACATACATGAACAAAATGGTTGTGCGTTGCAAACCTATTGGTCTCACCTTAAATATATTAAGGAACAAGGAACAACATGAACACGTTACAAAACAAAGTAGAATCAACATATATGCAAGGAACATGGCGTCACATGAATTGTGGTTACTTTTTTCATATGAAAGTGGTCATGACTATTTGTGAAAGTGCTGCAAGTTTACAAAAAGTTGTTCTTGCATAATATGAAGGAAAAAACTAGAACTGAACAAAGCTAAGATTTATCCTAGCCTCCCCCACTAAGTGTTTTCTCAAATTTTCCCTTCCCTCCACTCGTTTTTGAACTGCCTGTGCGCCCATCTAATCCCAACCCTCCCCAAATACCGCCTCTTTTTTCCACACCAATCACACTTCCTTCCATAAAACGAGATGTCCCCACCTTTACCTCTCTCTCTCTCTCTCTCCGCCTCCAAATCCATCCCCGTCGGTAGCTCTCACTAGCTACGGCCAAAAATCCTTTGGTCTGGGAGCCGCTCCCAATGGACGGCGTTCAGCTGCTATGCCTCATTTGCCATGATGGTAAAAGTACCCCAAGATCTCATTCTAATTGACGAGTTCTCTTTGCATTCTCGCTTTTAAACTGCTTCCTCATATTCATATTACTTGTCGCTCAAATGGATGATCTACCGCTAAAATACGCCGAGATACATACGTTGGAGCGGCAAGTAGTATAGATCGATCGAATGGAGTGAAAACTTTGGCTTCTTATTAGGGTTTAGGATTAGGGTTCTTATTGCGACATGGGTTCACACTACACGTCATTCCATCTACGGTTCGTCGATTAGCAAATTGTTGATGTAATCTTTGAGTATATCTTCTTCTAATTAACTCGTTATGCTTTCTCAAAATGCCTTTGGTATCAACTAATCCATGTTGACAATACGTCGATTGCTAGTTCATTTTCTGGATCGTAGAACATGTACATGCTGAAAAATCCCCAAATAACATCACTTATTTATTCAATAATCGCGTCCCCTTCAAGAAAGAAGACGTCCTCTCATATCTCTCAATTATTTCCCTGGTAACCCATCAAATTTGCACGCGTGTTTATTACCAAATCTAGTTAGTTTCCCATATGAAAATTGTCATTGTGTTTATAAGATATGAAATTGAGTGTTCTTATTCGGGTTAAGACATCTGGTGAATCCAGCTAGGGTTCTTATTGCTACTTCATTACCTTGATCTAAGAGTAATTAAGCACCTGTTTATTCATTTTGGCACCAATATTTGAAATTATCGATGCCTCATTTTGCACCTACTGTCAACTACTGAGCATTGTTATGCAGCAGATGTTGATACGTCAACAACGGGGTGGGACAAGCACACAGACCGAATGAAGAAGAAGAACTTGTATCGACAAGCAAAGCTCCTTGACTTACTAGCTTAGTATTCATGTCGTATGACAGATTACTCATCTTTATTAGATCTACGAGTACGTGGTCTTTCACATAGATGTACACACCCTGAAGAACTGAATGAATGTGGGACTGAAATTGAACAAAAAGATGAAGATCCGTTCAGGACTAAAGATGTATAGGTCAGTGTTATTGGAAACTCTTCATCTATGGTTAGAATATGTTTACTTTCTCTGTCATGTGTCACGGGATGTAAATGGTTCACTACAGTCTAATGTCTTCAAGTACATTATGGTAGGACTATTATCGTCATCAACTGGAAACGGTGACTAATGGTATATATGTGATGCTTCAAGAGTTTAAACAACTCACGTGTCTTAATGCAAATGTATTACCCAACTCAAGAAAATCAAAGAGAATGCGGATTAACCTAGTGAGTAGACTAACTCTTTTCTATAAACACTTTCTTACTTTTGACCTATGTTCACCCATGTAACTGTATATTGTGGTAGATCCATCTACAGCTTTTGAAATTCTCCCATATGACGTAACCTATATGTATTTTTCTGCAGGGAAAGTTGGGACGCTCAAATGATGACCTTACTGCAAGGCTTTTGCCCCAGAAACAACAATCTGAACCAGTCATCAGTGCACCGTCACTCAAAACCCGCAGACCGATCACCAGTGCTGGATTATCATCGCAAAAAAGATCTTAGGCGGCAGATTTGGCTATCATATGTGACTTTCTGAGTCGTCACCGAAAATGGCCATCGGTGACATTTTTTGGTTCATCACCTAAATTGTGATCTTCGTGAGTACAAAAATGGTACCACCTTTTATGACGGCGCTTCGGTGACAGTGGGGGTGAGAACCGGAATATGTCACAGGTGTATTTTCCGTGACGAAAAACGGTTATACATGACACAAGTGAAGCATCGCAAAATAGAGAATTTTTTTAGTGTATTTCTACTTATGCTAGTCATTACTTCATTGTATTACTTGTTTACCTTGTTCTTGCTTGCTTGCTTGGTTTTGGTTTGTTTGTGAACTTGCGAGTACATTCAAAGTTCTCGCATGTCTTATCATGCTAGATGCAGGAGAAGCTTCATAGAAGAACGTCGAGAGCGAGAGCTAGATTGTGTCCCAGCAGTATTACTTTGGATTAGAGCCCCACCTGTGTCCTGCCTTCCGCTGTGTCATATCCCCTCCACCACTAGTGTTTCATTAGCCACTAGATCGTAGAACAATAACTCACGAGGTCACCTACCCTAGGTAGGGTCACATACCTCTATTCTAGGACACCCCTGGGGTCCTACAAGTTCA
>CBMN010749749.1:0-15709 GCA_000582825.1 Hordeum pubiflorum | reverse complement strand
GGAGACCTTTTTCGATACTCTGTCGAAGGGGGAATCCATCACGGAGGCCATCATCAACCTTGTTGTCTCCATGATGATGTGTGAGTAGTTCCTTCAGGACCTATGGGGCCATAGGAGTAGCTAGATCTCTCTCTNTCTCTCTCTCTCTCTCTCTTTCTAATTGATCTTCAATACAATGATCTCTTGGGAGACCAATTTGATGTAATTATCACGGTGTGTTTGCTGGGATCCGATGAGTTGTTGGTTTATGATCAGATTATTCACTGGAAGTATTTGAGTCTATTATGAGATTTATTTATGTGTAATTTTATAGCCATGTATGCTTTCCGATCTATGAGTTTTTTTTGGCCAAGTCAACAATGATTAGATTTTCAGAGGGAGTGGTGCATAGTAGTGGGTTCAATCTTTCGGTCTCCTTGCTCTATGATAGGAGGGGTTGCAAGGCATGTATTGTATTGTTGCNNCTAAGGATAAAACGATGGGGTTCGAACATATTGCTTGATCTTACTTTGTCTATATTATGGCATCTTGCTTAAAGTGTTACTCTGTTTGTCATGAAGTTAATATTTTGAGATGTATGATGGATAGCGGTCTTGATGTGGAGTAATAGTAGCAGACGCAGTTAGATTAACGGTATACTTGTCACGGATGTAATGCCTATATATGAATTATGCCATGGATGATCATCATAACTAGCTATGTGCTTTTCTGTTAATTGTTCGACGGTAATTTGTTTACCCACCGATACTATGCTTATGAGAGAGATGCCTCTGGTGAACCTATGGCCCCAGGTCCATTCTCCATTAATGCTAAAAGCTACAATTGCTCGATGTTATAAATTTTTTTTTATTATTATATATATCATATTTAATCTTGCAATAAGCGAGAACAAGGGGACTGATAACTCTCTTTCCTTCGTTGGGTGCAAGCATTTGCTTTGTGTGTGCATATACTATTAACGTTGTTTGTGTGTCTTCTCATATTGGTTCAATAAACATTGGTTCTTAACTGAGAGAAATACTATCTGCTACTATACTACAACACCCTTTATCTTCGGGGAATCCTAACACTATCACAAGTAGCACTCATCACACACCGTTCTATAGCTTCTCACGTCGCTTGGGACCAAGGCGTAGATTAGCGGTGCGAGCTCCGCGATACAACGCCCATGGACCCAGTTGCCAGTCCGGAAGAGATAATTGGCCATCATCGAGCTTCTAGGTTGTAGATACCCGGAAAGTCGCCGCTACCTTGGGATCATGAGGTAAGGTAAGGTAGCTCCAGGGGCGGAGAGGGTCGGTGCGCTGCACCCATATCCAACGAGCACGCAAGGTGGCGTCGGTGCGGTGCATGTCGCACATACCTAGACCGCCGAGCTAAGGTGGCCGGCGGGCATGCAGCCAATTGACATTGCACTGCGCCATGAACATTCTTCCTTCCAGCCCAGAGGAAGGCACGAATCACCTTGTTGATCCTTGCCAAGACAGATTTGTTGATGGCAATGGCGGTGAAGAAGTGGTCAGGCATCGCACAAATGACCTTTTGCTTTTACGATCATGCAATGGTGATCCAGGCTACATGGCAAATGCATGTTGTCGGAGTCACATGCAGTGACACTCATACCTAATACTTCAAAATCTGACCTATTCCATTTTAAAATATATTGATGCTATAATAAGTGGTGGACCTAGTTGATGGTGTAATACACCAGGGGTGACCTCTCGATGGGAAGCCTGACAACAGGCCAGTCTCGAGGCCCAAGAAGCATGGCGAAGGCCCAACCATAGGAGGTAGGCCTGGAGCCCGGATAGACATTGACGGATCACTTTGATGCACAAGTCAAGATGGTGGTGGCTAGATTAGATCTATCATTTGTAAAACCCTATCCCTCATCACCTATATAAGGTGGGGACTAGGACTAGCCATTCCCATCTGAAGGTTAACACAACAAAAAAAATCCCGTCCTATGCACCAGCCAAGGACCACTATGAAGATGCATAAAAGGTTTGACCTAATCATTACCAACTTGTAGCGCAACAGAAAAAGATTTGGTGAAGATCGTTGGGGCAAATTCATGTAGCTAGGATTTACAACCTCCCAACCACGAGAATTTTCTCCCTTAAACATTTCCTCGGACAATCCCTCAAACAGAAGATCGAACGTATGATCTCTCTACCAGGTTGCACACGTACGGTGTCACCTATCCAGCAACGCTTCGTCGTGCGGAACTAATCACTACTAGAGGCCAGGTAGCCTTTCGGTGCTATGAAATTATTTTGTGGAGAGAGAGAGAGAGAGAGGCAGATCATTGCATGCCTTTGTGGTGAAACTTTGTGAAGGATGGCTGCCCCAAAAGGGGGGCTCATAAACATCCACCCACCTTGGCCGGCCCATGAAGGGGATCCCCCAAGCCCCCCCCCCTCCAACAATATCCCACCATTTGTGGGGGATGCCTCCCACCATGCCCCCCAACAAGCTTCCATAAAATTAGGAGGTTGTCCCAAAAAGAGGGTGCCACCCAATACGGACGGAACATGGTGTTTTTAGCGCGAGCGTCTTCTTAGAAAAATTCTGGGAGGTCCTAGAACTTTTCCGATATCCTTAAAAAATTCCAGACGCATTCCGAAACATTTCCGATATGATGGTTTACTCCGAAGCACTTCCGGTTTTCTCTCTCGGATTCCTTTCTTAGTACTCAACAGATAGATGACCCTTTAGCGCGTGCCCCTATAGGTTCGGTGAAGTGTAGACATGACCGGAGCACCTTCCGATCAATGATCATTAGTGGAACCATGTACATCCATATTGACTCCTATACCCACATGAATGTATATTCGAGTGAACGTATAGTTATCGTGTGCTATTCATGTTGCTTCGCAATACGTTACAAAAACCTGAGGTGAGATTTATTGGCATCCCCGTGAATTAACAACTTGTTCTCTATGCCAGTTTCCTCTTTACCGTTTTTGTTCTCTTTTCTCATTCATGTGTTTCGGTATCCCCATGATCAACGCACGCTGTGTCTGGCAAGACGATGATGGATACCGTGACACCGAGAGGGCCCCAAGAAAATCTATTGATCGTCGGAGGAGTAAATCTCAATCTTAACCTATCTAGTCCTTTGTCATACTTTTACGTGAACCCGTAAGTTGTCGTAGTATCCACCCTATTACAAATGATGTTTAACAAACCCCAAAGTTCATGAAGCAAGTATGAAGGAATTCGATACTCTCATTGTCTAAGGAGTTATACAAACATTTAATTTTCTCTGTGTTATAAACCATTAACTTGTGACGAATAGATCTCGTTGCATAACAAAAATTGGTATGTTCAACACAAGTGTTCTTCTAACATTGTGTCCTCAAAGTTGTCGGCATTATCATGCCCATGATCAGAGAAACGTGATCATCTTGCAACACTTGATATAATCTTAGAGGCGTGATTAGAAATATACAAGGATTTTCCTCTGAGCCTCTTGGATATACAGACTGAAGGACCATTGCAATATATAGTAGAACATAACATAATTATGAACAAGGAAATAAATAATAATATTTATTATTGTCTATAGGGCATATTTTCAACAACACCGTAGAAACATACTCTCAGTAGCCACATATCACCCCCCTCCCAATTATAACCTTGCATGAGGTACTCAATCATGAATACAAACCAGAAGCAATATGTAGGGTGTTACTCCTCAATGGAGGCCCGAACCTGGGTAACTTCCTCGTGTGACCTCCAATTTGATACTTCCGGTCGTGTTTGCCATCCTACTGAGGGTACTGATGCTTCTATGTACCATCACTAATAGTAGCATTTTTTGTCAATAATAGTAATTGTTCCTAAATTTATGATCAAACATACAAAGGAGTTCTTTGTGCGACCTGCTACTAAGAAGGAAGACATTGTTTTATCATCTCCATCCCACACATATGTTGATTGCGTGTTGATGTTGCCGTTGTTGGAGTTCCACGCCGTCGATGGAACAAGAAAGTAGTATCCGCGCATGAAGCTTTGAAGTCACTGATATCCGCTAGAAAGTGCTAGCAACATCAATCTTGGATGATCAAGGACTCGGGGAAGATTATTACGCTGGGTTGATCACACCAAGGCTTTCGCCCCGAGTCGACATAATAACCAAATCAACATTGTTGCTGCTGAATAACCATTGGCCCGACGAAGACACAACCAACTCCTCATTCTTCCAGTGATCAGAAGGAAAACATGTCCCCCCTGACCTAATTGTTGCATCGGACGGCGCACACACACCCAAGCTAGAGAAGAAGTTGGATGCGACCTTATTGAGCACCGCCTCCGCCATCGTCGAAATGACCGAATAGACCTACCTAATGCGTCAAGATGGGGTGGACTACGGCTCATTCCGGTGAAGGTTGGTGATCTGTCAGTGGACGAGGGGTGGCGACATACAAACCCTAGATCACTCAATCGCCGCGAAGGACAGGGGAGAAAAAGGTTTCGGCTGCAATTTCTGTTGATTCATACAAATCATCCGTATATTCATAGTCATCTTATAAAATACTTTTCCCATGCAATATAGGAACTCCTATAAAGATAGGAATGGACTCTCTTCTTTTTTTGGGTACCGCTGCGGTAAAAAAAAAGGTACACTTCCTCGTTGGGTAAAATGGTTGGGGACACGAAGTCAAGCTTGTCTTTGCCAAAGCGAAAGCTCCGACCATCACCAGCTTGACTGTATCCTCCCGCATCCACTGCCGCGTCCAACCCTGTGTGCTCGGCGGCTCGCGCGTGTCGTCTCTCAAGTCGCGGTGCAGCTCACCATTTCGACCCCCGCACAAGATCCAACCGCATGATTCGAGGAGAGAGCAAAGCGCAGAGGGTGGGTCCAGGACAGCTGCGGCCGGTGCCGCAAATCACGGAGCATTCGGGCCCCGCCAGCTTCGCGCCATCGGACGGGCGGACGGACGGAGGTCCGATGCGGTGGCGCGAGGAGGTCCGTCCGATGCGGTACCAACCGTTATGACTGGTCCAAGCTCACAAACAAAACCGTTACTTATGAATTTTGGCCCCTACGGCCCCATGTACAATTATTTAAGTCTCAATAATGCTCTTGGGCGAGGATTGACGAGTAAATTGGACGGTCGACACCAAATCACGCGGCGAGTGATTGCCAATTTATCCCTTTTTAGCTGACTAGTACCCTCTCTGTTTCCTAAATAAGTCTTTCTAGAGATTTTATCATGAACTAGATACGAAGCAAAATGAGTGAATCTACATTCTAAAGTATGTCTATATACATCCATATGTAGTTTGTAGTAAAACCTTTAAAAAGACTTATATTTAGGAACGAAGGGAGTACGTTAGTTTGTAATTTACATGTGCATATTAATGCGATTGCGATTGTGTAAATAAATGTTTATCAAACCCGTGATTTACCTTATACTCATTTCGTTCCTTTATATAAGGTGTATTTGGTTTTTGATAAAATTTCAGAATGTAAGATGCATTTCTTCTAATTCCTCATAATTACCTTGTTAGACCTCCTGAAAAAAGGAAAACATCTCTCTTTTGATTGTCTGTATCTCTCATAGCAAAAGAAGAAAACTATTTTTTTGTCGATTGCATCTATCTCATACTTTTCTAGACTAACTAATTCACTTGCTACTAACCAACAAATTTGTCAAGGGTAATTTAGTCTTCACATGTCTATAATTATGTGTCTGGGTCACCGTGCCAAAAATAATACACCTTACATAAAGGAACGGATGGAGTATTTTGATGAGAAGTTTGGTAGGTAAATTAAAATGACATTGGAGTCTATAAGGTAAGTAAATTAAGATGATTGATCATCATACTAGATGGGACGAAGGTGTGGTGGAAAGAAAAGTGAAACATATAACCTTAAATTCTTTTTAGGTGGTATAAGTAGAAGATATTATCAATTTATCTCTGCCATTTAATCTTCTGTAATCTCTCATCTTCTCTTCTTTAAAAAGTACAAAACATTCCCTTTTCGCTTCCCCATCCCACTCCTTTTGTCCGTCATCCTCCCCTCTGACGTTCTATTTCTTCCTATTAGTCTGTTTCCCCAAAATCTGGTTCCCATGCCATCCTCTCTCTTAGTCTCGCACACCCCGCACCTCTCACTCTTCTCGCATAAATTTTGCTACCTTCCTATGTGAGCTAATCACCAGTTCCTCGCCGATCTCGTATGCTGCTTCATGTGATCTGCATCGGTCGTCATGGGGGGGGGGGTTGAAATTTCAGGACGAGGCAAACACGGTAGTAGAGGCAGCATCCAACGCATGTATGGTCGTGAAGTGAGACAAAATGATTTGTGGTGGTCTGACAACCCCAAAGCAATACCCAAACCTTTCCATGTTATTTTACTTTTCTGCATCAACATGCCACCATTGTGTTGGCTTAATTAAACCTCATCATGATAATAATAATAATAATTTTAAAAATACAAACCCTAATTAATACTGTTATTATTAGTAAGATGGGTTTTATCCAATTTTGGCCTTGACCTTCAAGATTCACTGCCTAACTTTGCACATGATGTTCTTTTGTCACAAGAGAGCAACCATACTTGACAAGTCATCTGAGAATGTTATGCAGATCATGAGCGGCTAGGCGGATGTATGACTCCACTCCCTTCTCAGGTCCTCTAGGCTCTAGGATAAGCTCAATTTTTTGACATGAAGTAGCCTCGCTTGGATCCCCAAAATGAAGGCAAAACTTGGGCCACTCACTATTAGCCTTGCATCTGTCCTAGAAACCTGCAGGTCACCACAAACAAGATGCCCCTCCCCTGAAGTCCAGTCCATACATGCTCCGATCATTAGCGAGACCCTCCTTGGCTAGGATAGCTCCTCTTAGGGCATGTTTGGTTACTAGCTTGAACTACAACCAGGGCCACTGGATGCAGGTTTTTTTTGGCCTGTTTGGTTGTGTGCAAACATTGTTGGGTCTCCACCACACACTCCTCAAAGCACCTCTAGGCCTGTCTATGGAGGAACGGTCGATTTGACCATTTCTTCAGAGCCAGCCCTGAGTGATGCTAGAGGGTGCACGTGGTGATGGCGCCTGCACGTGTGGGGACAAGCGGTAGAAACCGCTTTGGTTCTCGAATCCCGAAGTGGCATCATAACTCCCATCACCCTCCTCCTACCGCTTACTCCCCCTATGTCCACTCTTTCTCTCTCACCAGCAGTGACCACAAGATCTGTATGACGAGCACCGATGGAAAGCATCGGCTTCACCCCCCTCTGCGTCAATGGTGGTATGCCCTTCGTCCCCTCTGTAGCATCGATTGTGCCGCAGTCGCGTTCGATTTAGCATCGATTGTAAATTGCACGCATTCAAATCAAGGTTAGGCCTGATTTGGGACCAACTGAATTGATTCCGATTAGCAATTAGAGGGTTTTCACATACATGGGGTAGGAATTTTGAGGGTTTGACCAAACCCTAGAATCGATTCATCAGCACTTCGGATATAGCCTAGCCATAGCGGGGTTCGAGGCACATGGTCTGGAGGCGCGCCGAGCGGCGTATAGGTCAATGGTAAATCTCTAACATTCACGCTTGTAGCCGTCCACCTCGAGGGGCATTGTAGATCAGCCAAGCTGAGGAACCCTCACCAGCATCTCCAACGGCTAGTGATCCTCCTCCTTGTCGGGTCATCTAGAATGATCTTGTTCATATTGCAATATGTTTTCGATTGGAGCACTAGTTCATATGTGTATATTCAATGTAGATTGACAAGCTCGTCATGGGAGGCAACGACAAGGATGGCAACGGCAAGGCTGGCAAGGAGGACGCCCCGGACATGAAGAGCAAGAGGCCGCCTCTGATGGGAAGGGCAAGGAGGTCGCCTCAGGCAAGAAGGGCAAGCTGATGCTGGAGATCGGCAGCCCCCCCCCCCGAAGAGGTTTAAGAAGCACGACCATAGCAAGAGAACGCCGGCCGAACGCACTTCTGCAAGACCATCTTTGGACCTAATTATCTTGGAGGTTCTGTAGATGCCCCTTCCTTCAGCAAGCACCTCGTCCTCGTCCTAGAGTTGTTCAGGCTGACGACAAACAACGACTGCACCTGAAAGGTCATCGCCCGGATGATCGGTGGCAAGATCACCCTTGATAGGGTTGGGCCGGCTTCTGTGTAGCTCACAAGGTTAGGATCGGATGCCTTCCCACCTCCAAGCTGTTGTGTCCCCGCGAACTTGAATGTGACCGCCTTTAGCGACGAGGGCGTTGAGGTAAGTGCGGACCTGTGGTGCTTAGGGTGTTATTTCTGATATGTTAAACCTGTTGGAAACTTGTACTGCCATGACGGTTATGGTTATAGTTTATCCTATGGTTGCGGTTTATGCTACTCATATATGTTGTTGTGTCTGCGTGTGTACTCGTAACCTTATCACGTAACCAAATAATGGCACTTCACATCTCGAGATAGAACATGCAGTCAACCAAACACCGGTGTCTATGTTGCTGCATAGCCATAATGAAGGGATGCGCACAAACATACTATGTGCAAAACATATTTATTTATTTTACCTGTAAATCACTCAACCAGATTGAGTCGGGCCACAGATGCAAAGTGCCGAAAATAGTCCTGCGCGTGCTGCGTTTTAGCTTGATATGTAACTGAACACCGGTTTCTATCCCTGGTTTCCTTTGTTTTTTGGACCCGTCAGGCTTGTGATTTTTTATTTTGAAGCACCAGATTTCTGAGTTATTGGAACAGGGATCACCTCCCTGTTTTCTTCTCTTAAAAATGCTAACGACAACGAGCGAGCAATGAAGCCACGTCGCTGTCAGGGATGGATTGATGGATAATCTGGTGGTTAGTTAGTTGCTTGCCCTGCCGCGGCTGCCTGTGTACAGTCCAGTAGAGTAGAGTGCCAACACTCGTACGCATTCCTGCCACGTTACCTGTCGCCTGTCCGGGGTTCGTTAAGTCGAGTGGCGCTATCTATCCCGACGTGTTCGCTTGCCCATGCTAGCTAATGGGAACCCCCGTACTGCACAGCATGATGATGTTTGAGTCGTCAGTCCGTCACTTCTCCGGCCGGTAGTGAGGAGAGGGGCACCTTTTTCTCGGACATTTTGTCCGGCTAATTTGCCCTATAGTTCAGATTTTTCCCATGTCCTTTTTAAAGTGGGAGGCTTACATTTTCAGCATCAACTAATTAATTAATTAACAAGGCTAACACTAGCTAGCGATCGGCTAATGCTATAGGACGATACAAGAAGAATCCGTGGGTGGTGCGTGGTTAGCTAGCCTCAACGAAAAGCTGTCCTTTGAGGTCAGATTAACAAGCGGCCGGTGCGAGCCATGCCATCATTGCTGGCGCACTGCTGTGCGGATGAGTGATATCTTGAGAAGAAAGGCACCATTATATATACGGCGCCCAGTTTCTTTTCTTCTTAACAGTACCCTGCCTATTTTGGTAAGCAGAAGCGGTTGGTTACTAGGTAATTAAATTAAGTTCGCCATTTGTTTTTGTCTTTTCAGAGTAGACACAATCATGCAACCAGCTGCCAGCCACAAGGGCTACGTCGACACCGATCTCGTCAGGCAATTTCCAGGGAAACCTCGCGTGCTTTTTGTCTGAATTTTTTTCTCCAAGTTGAAGATTGGGCATACTCAAGCATGTCAAAAATCAATTGGAATAGTTTGTCACAACATACTCAAGCATGTCAAAAATCAGACTAAGCAGAGCAAATGTTTCACATTGGGCACGACATGCAAGTTTCATATTTAGGAGCAAATGTTGAACTGAGATTGTAAATTGATTTGTCAATATGTTTACTTGAACCTGATGACTAAATGAGTGTTCCAGTAAAGTACTTGTGCGCGTACAGAATTGAGCATTCACATGAATGCTCCAGATTGTGCATATTTACTTGAACGTCCCACTAAATGGCAATATTTGCATGTGCATAATTCTAAATTGTGCTGAATGCCAGCTGTTGCTCCTGACAGAACTAAAATGAATGGCAAAATCTTGCCCTGAACTTGAAGAGAACTAAATGGCAACCATTGCCTAGAACTGAACTGACCTTGAGAGAAGATGGCAAGATGGTGCAGGTGGCGAAACAGATCAACTAAACCAAACTGAACTATGGCCCGGAACTACGCCTGGGCATGCGCAGCCCGGCCCGGCCGGCCCGACCCGACCCGACCCGAAAATCCCGGGCTGGGCCGGGCCTGATCGTGCCATCGGGCCGGGCTCAGGCCTGAAAAGTGAGCCCGAAGAGCAGACCGGGCCGGGCTCGGGCTTGCGAAACGCAATTTTTAAGCCTAGATCGGGTCGGGTCGGCCGGGCTTTACCGGGCTTTGTAGGTTCGGGCCCGATTTGTTAGGCCCGACGGCCGGGCCGGGCCGGGCTCGGGCCTGAGTTTTCTCGTTCGGGCTTTTTTAAGCCCACCCCGAAACCCGGCCCGGCCCGGGCTACGCCCAGGTTTATTTAGGTCTGGACGACGAAGCTCTGCTGGATCGGCGATATCATATGTGCGCAATCTATAGAGAGAATGTGCTTTCGGTCTTTGTTCATGGGCTATTTGAGGGAAGAATTTCTCGCAGTTGAGAGTTTGTAAATCCTAGTTATGGGAATCTGCATCAATAGATCTTCACCAACTCTTTCGCCGCTACTCCGAGTTGATAATGATATGATCTAAACCCTATGCATCTTCATAGAGATCCTGAGAACTTGATCCGTAGGCTGTTTTGTTTTTTACTACGTTTCATAACAAAACGTGCTTGGCTTGGAGTAGTTTAAGGATAGGTAACCAAATAACGTTACAGGTCCGTGAGGTCTTGATCCCATGTGGTAGCCATGTGTAGGGGCTTTATACCTGGTAGCATGTCGGGTTGCATTACATGGGCCGGTTCATTAAGTGCTATATAGGGTTCACTCACAGCAACGGTTTTGAAAAGATTATGGAAGCTTTCCATCCATTTTTGGGAAGCTTTCGGGCTCAATTTTCTTGAGAGAGAAAAATCATGCATCTCCCTTTAGTTTTCCTATTTTATTCATTGGTAATTTATTTGTCTTTGCTACATTTTCTTTTTTCTCCATTTTTAGTCCTTTCTTATTATTTAATGTCCGCATACATTTTTAAAATCTACGACTTTTCAGATTCATGAACATTTCCAAATTCAGAATTTATTTCAAATTCCTGAAAAAACCAATTTCTGAATATTTCATTGATTCTTGGTTTTTTCAAGTTCGCTAATGCTTTTCACTGTGGGGAACATTGTTTTAAAAATTATCAACATTTTGTATTTGCACTCATATTTTAAAATTCATGAATATTTTATATATTCACATTTGTTTCAAATTTGTACATATGTTTTCAGATTCATTAATACTTTTCGAAAGAATCAAATTTATGAGACTTTTTAAGATTCATGAATATTATTTTAAAATTAATATACATTTTTTAAATTCTCAACAATTTTCCAACTCGCATATTTTCAAATCCATGGACATTTTTAAAATTCATGAACAATATTAGAATTCCTAATATTTCTAAAAATCGTGAATATTTTAAAATTTATGACTCTTTCTCTCAAACAATGTCTTGATAAAACAGAATAAATGCTCTGTACAAACGAGCCGAAAGCTACTACTTGAGCGACGTGAATGCTCACCTAGAGTAGCACTGTTGCTCAGTCAGCCCGAAGCCGACCACTTGGCAAGAGGCCTACAAATGGGCGCATGTAGGCCTAATCCTATTGGGCCTTGAGCGTCAAATAGAGGCGAAATGGTACAGGGCGCACCTCCCCATGTTCACTGGGCTTATTCATTATTTGCCCCATCTTCGCTTTGCATGGGCCAAAATGCCTCAACTTACATTGCAATTCCTGAAATACCCCATCTTTGCTCTACCTTTAGACAAAATGACCTTTTCTCAATAGAAAAAAGACAAAATGCTACACACTTAACTTGATGATGTATCTCCACCATAGGACAGAAATCAGAGGGTAAAAACCTGAACATAAAACTAAATGTCAGTAAAGCAATCTTGTACAAATGCTGATATTTTTCAAATTTTGCTGAACAATTAACCTGGCCAATAAATCTGAAATAATTTCCTAAAGTCAAATATATGCATAGTAGTCTAATTTGAAATCCATCCAATTCTGGCCAAGGAGCAAAGAGAAATGAGCTTTCCAATTTCTGTTCGGGCAAAAATTTGAAGTCCCCAGAAAAGGCTCATTAAATTACAAAAAATCCAATATATTCATAGTAGTCCACTCTTTAAATTTAACCAATTCTGGTAATGAGCAAAGAGAAAACAATATTTGTTTTTTTGGTTCAAATTTGGGTGTAAAATTAAACTGCCGAGAAAAAACTGAAGAACTTACAACAAATCAAGTATATTCTTATAGTTTACTGTTCAAATTCGGCCAATTCTAAACAAATATGGTAGAGAAAATGGCATATACAATTTTTGTCAAGCAAGTTTGGCACATTAATTACAAACAGATGAAGTTGTCAATTACATGGATTCCAATATTTATTCTAAATCATGAAATAGAGCAAGAAATCACACAGATGAATATTTCAAGTCCCAACACATCACATATGTATCATAAAATAGAGCAAACCTCAAAGTCACACGCAAAGTTTCCACTTCTTCTAAACAAATGATCAATAAGCACCATGTTCACTACATCTAAGTGGGTTGTGGCCCAATATCTCACCTGCCATTCTTTTTTTAGGCTATTTTTTTAGAGGTTTTCTCACCTTTTTTGTATGCAGTTTTGATGGTCTTCGTCTTTTTTATTTAATTTTTTGTCTTTTTTTCACGTTTTTACTTGTTTTTTTTGTTTACCATCTTGTTTTCGTTTTTCTTTTTTCTTATTAATTTTCATTTTTGAGTTTTTCATTGTTAAATCAATGTTCTTATTTAATTTCATGGTTTTTAAAATATGTGAACTTTTATTCAAATTGCAGATTGTTTTCAATATTTTTTAATATTTCCAAATACTATTTGGCGCCTGCAGCACCAGTTACACTGCAATCAATAAAACGTGTTCACACTCGTCCGTACTTTTTCAGTGGGACAACCCACCATCTCAAGTACGTGCAAGAAGCTCTCGACACCGGGTTTGGGAAGCTTCCAGGACCGGTTTTGGGAAGCTTTTGGAGGCATTTGATGGTTTTTAATTTTTTTGGATTTGTCGAAAGTTTTTATTGGATTTTTTTATTTTATTCTTTCCTTATTTTTCTTGTTCATGTTTATTTCTTTTATTTTTATTTTTTTAACTTTTAGTCGTGTACATTTTCTCAAATACGACTCCTTGTTTAAATGTTTCTTATTTTTTTCCAGAAATTCGTGAACAATATTTCAAATTCATAGACATTTTTTCCAAATTTGCAAATAAGAAAAAACTCAAAATCGTGAAATTTTTAAAATTCATGTATTTATTTTCAAATTTATGATTTATTAATTTGTGAACTTTTTCAAACTCATGATTATTTTTTAAAAGGTAAACGGTAAGTCAATGGTCAACAATAATTCATGAACACTTTCCATATTTATGAACTTTTCTTAATTTCATGTTTTTTTTCAAAATCATGGACTATTCCCATATTCGCAAACCTATTTGGCGCACTAGTCTCGCGCGAGCGACTTGGCGTGTACCTCCTGACTCGCATGGTATTTGTATAGACCGGTCCAATTTTGGCTCTATTTTTCTTCGGTTTTCTTCTTGTTTTCCTTTTTCTTTTATGTTTTCCTTTTTATTTCTATATTATTTCCCATATTTTTTCGTTTTTCCTTTTTAAATTTGCGAACCTCTTTCATATTCGAGAACATATTTCGAAGTCATAAACATTTTACAAATACATGAACTTTATTGTAATTGCAAACATTTTTATATTCGTAGTTTGTTTTTATGAATTCATGAACATTCTCTTAAATAGTGAACAGGTTTTGAATTCGCAAGTATTTTTCTAAATCATGGACATTTTTTAAATTCACGAACATTTTTAAAAATCATTAACTGTTTTGAAATTCACGAACTTTTTGAAAAAATTAGAAAATTTCTCTTAAATTATGTATATTTTCTGATTCCGCGGACATTTTTTGAAAGTCATAATATATATATTTTGTCCTTAATGTTTTTTGACAATGTGCATTTTGGGAATTCATGTTTTTTTTCAAACTTTGCAACTTTTTTGTATTTTTGAACTTTATGATATCCCAAATTATCGAAAGAAAAACAGGGAGAAAACAAAAGGAAGAAATAGGGCGCGACCCAGCCTACTCACGGGTCCACCCAAAAGGGTGCGACGGTGAGCGAGGAGGGGGGGTGCGCACCCCCCTTGGTTTTTGGCGGGCCACCGAATAGGAGGTCCCGGATAGAAGGTCTGATTCTCCACCCTTTCGCGTCAATTATGACAGGATCCGCGTGAAAGCCATGGCAAATGGGCTGGCCCACCCCGCTTTGGGCATATTATTATTATTATTTCTCCTCGGGTGTGGTCAGGTTTTCTCAAAACAAAACGATGTTACTTTTTATGGAGCCAGATATATTAAAAACCTTGAAAATGAAAATAATAATAAATTGTTCAGTATTTTTTTTTAAAAGTTTAGTGCATAATAAAAACATCCACCGAATAAAAAATATGTTATGTGTGTATTAAAAAAATGTTCATCAGATGTTTAGAAAAAGTCATCGTATATTAAAAAATGTATAGTGTGTATTCGAAAAATGTTTATCATATATTAAACAATTGTTCTCCGTGCATCAAAAAAATGTTCACACTGTATTCAGAAATGAGAAAAAGGGAAACCGGGAAGAAGAAAAAAAAACATAACAGAAAAGCTGCAACGATGAGGAACAAAACGAGAAAAGCCCCGAACTGGGCCGACACAGCTCAACTTGTTGGGTGTCAGGGGGGTCGAACGACAATGCATGGACAACACTTTGGCACACTAAGGTTCCTTCAAAACTAAAGGTTTTCTTATGGAGGCCGGCTAGGCATTCGATGCTGACGGCGGATCTACTACACCACCGAAATATGTCAACTACGCACCGGTGTTCACTGTGTGATCGGGAGGATTCATGGAGGCATGCTCTCTTGAAATGCGCTGTGTCGCAGTGCATTTGGGCCCTGTCTGATGAGGCCCTGGTGGAGAAACTAAGTCAAAATAGCGACCCCAACGCAAAAAATTGGATATTTGCGATGCACGATGAACTACCGCAGAAGCACTACATTCTTATGGTGGTCACCCTTTGGGCGGTATGGAGGGCTAGGAGAAAGGCAATCTATGAAGATGTTTTCCAGAGTCCACAATCGACAAATCAGTTTATCCTAACATACATCTCAGTCTGGAAACGGGAGAGGGAAGAGCGGGAGATCTCGTGAGACTGGCAAGGCCCCGGGCGGGGGGTTGGATCCGGCCACCTACTTTATGCTTCAAGATCAACGTCGATGCAGCGGTAGCACAAAACCGGGGAGGAGGAGTGGCTGCTACAATATGCCATGATCACAATGGCTCTTTTCAGGGTGTGTCGGCGATAGTCTTCAAGGGCATCAACGATCCGCCCACCCTGGAAGCTTTAGCTATTCGGGAGGCTCTAGCCCTCACCAAAGATCTCAATCTCGGGCGGATCCATGTGGCATCCGATTGCAAGGTGGTTGTGGAAGACATCAAGGACAAGAACCCGACAGTTTACGGTGCAATTCTACATGAAATCATAG
>CBMN010749744.1:54-13127 GCA_000582825.1 Hordeum pubiflorum | reverse complement strand
TTTGGAATGAGTGCTCCACGCTGGAGTAGTGAGGACGGGTGATTAGAGATTAAATTATCAAATAATTCAAAATTTAAAAAATCGGAATAAAACTAAAAACAAATCAAAAAAAAATTCAATTTTTTTTCTTCTAAAAATTCGTTTAGTCCCGGTTGGTCAACCGGGACTAAAGGTGAAGTCTTTAGTCCCGGTTGGTAACCCTTTATTCCCGGTTTGTAAGAGAACCGGGATTAAAAGTTTTGAGCTTTAGTCCCGACCCTTTAGTCCCGGTTTCAGAACCGAGACAACTGGGCCTCTGGAACCGGGACAAATGGACCGTTTTCTACTGGTGTGCTCAGGTCTAGCCGTCTAGCAGCGGTACCCTCGCGCATGCACACCGCCGGGTGTCAGCGGCCACCGCACACATGGCGCAGCGATCGTATCGATAAATCAATCAAGTCTATACTCATCACAACACCACGAGGCATGCATGCCATTTGTGTACAGAGCGACCGAGAGACGCACACATCATACAGTACATGATTTCAAAGAACAAAAACTTACTACATGAAAGAAGGATTCACTGTGATACTTGGCAAACCTTACATCAACCCCGAGAACGAACCCAACGAGAAACAACAACCCGTGCACACTGGCAATCACACAAAAAACAAAGAAGGAACATGCATGTTCTCAGCTTGCGGAGACAAGCTGAGATTTATTCATGGACACGAAGGGGACGCACGCAGAGAGGCGCAGTTAAGCCCACCCTGCACGGGCGGAAGAAGGAGGCAGAGGCTGGTTAATGGTGGCAGTGGGTGGTGCAGAAGCAGCGGCGGCGGAAGCCGCGGCACTTGCCATCGGGGAAGCCCTCGGTCTTGCAGACGTTGGCGCAGTTGGACCGGCGCACGCAGGGCCCCCTGAACCTGTGGCTCCGCGACTCGCACGTCCGCGCCTCCGCCACCATCACCGGGCCTCCCATCTCCCCTGCAACGCCAGTGATATCAGACCAGAAGTTCATAACCCAACCAAACGTCACACACACCGGCACACAGCACCGTTGCCATGCGTACCTGTGGCCGCGAGCAGCAGCACGAGGAGGAGCGCCGCCGAGAGGAGCCTGTGTGAAGCCTCCATGGATCGATCGACTAGAGCTTGGAGGTCAGGGTGTTGGGGGAGGGATAGAGCTGGTGTGTTGCGTGTGAGCAGCCCAGCCCGGAGGCGTTCCTTATATAGAGGCACGGCGCCGCACGCACAAGCGATGCCGATGCCATGGACAATGGCCGGGGTGGTCACACGCACCGATGCGGCGGTCAGAGCGTGTGTGCGCCTCGAAGGAAAAGGCTACAAAGCGCCAAGCAACGTGGACGCTCCAGCACGTACGTGTTGTCGTGCTCCGCTACTGCAGCGCCTCGGCGGTTACAGTGCGGAGCTAGCTAGCTACTAGCCGTTATACTTGCTGCACTGCTGCGAGCGTTTGTCTTCGAGTTACGGTGAACCGCTACAGCAAATTCACGTGACCTACGACGCCGAGGGTTATTGGTTGGGTCGCCGTGAGAGCGGCGGACGGTTTTGTCGCGAACGCATCCGGTCCGGTGAGCACGGAACGCTAATGGCGGCTAGCTAGCTGCAGCCCTGCGTGCGCGCCTCGGTCCGGTGACCGGCGAACGTGTCTAGCATTCTTGCTAGGGGTGCGTAGTGCAGAGCAGCTATGGCGCTTTACCCTTTACCGTTGGATGCTTGTTCGATCGATGGATGGATTGGTCCGCATCACACGCCCGAATCGATCTGGAGGTCGATCGATGGATTTCTGAGGCAAAAGCGTATCGCGAATAAAGTGGAAAGGGCAGGAAATAGGTAAAAGACGGGCTATGCGCGTCGGTGCCGACGTGCAGAATGTCAGCAAAGGAGCCGATCCGCGGTGCAGATCGCCGCACCAGAGCAAAAGGGATCACCAGGTGCGTGCCTATGACAAGGATTGGAGCGGGAAAGCGGGACAAGACTTGCTCATTTTCAGAAAAGGAAAGCTGGGCAAAGTGATAATCCCACAGATTTCAACGTGTTCATCCCAGCTTTTCTTATTTAGAACTTACCTTTTTCTTCCTAAGGCATGCTTTTCTTAAGGTAGATTCCGTTTAGCTCCTGCTTTTTTTGTTAGGGGGGTTTAGCTTCTCTGGTAATAACACGGCAGGAGATTAGTCAAATGGTCTTTCCTAGCCCATCCATAAACAAGAGATGACGGTGGAATTCAGCCCATCTATTTGGAGGGGCGATTCGCCAAACCCTATTCGGCGCCTTATGAACCGGTATAGGGTTTTTTTATAGCACGATGTGCCGGTTATAGGTGTTTGCGCAAAAGGCGCAGACCTCCTCTCCCCATTGGACTCGGCCCATGTAACTTTATTTTTTTTCTAGTTTGCAACATTTTGTCGCGCGTGCGGTTCCTTTCAACATTTGTTGCGTGTGCAATTCCTTTGTGCGGTAGCGAACCCAGTCGGTTTTGTGAAGCTTCTAGAATCTTCCAGGCAATTTTGGGAATCTTCTCAGCATTTTTTGTTTTTCTGGACGATTTTTTATTTGGTTTTTTATTATCTTTTTTACTTTTTATTTGTTTTCTTTTTAAAATAGGTGAACTTTTTTTCAAATGTGAAAACATTTTTCAAATTTTTGTGTGAACTTTTTTTCAAATTTGCAAACTTTTCTTGATTTCTTTTGTGAATATTGTTTTCATAAAATTCGTAATTTTTTCCAACATTTGTGAATTGTTTTACAAAAACACATGAAAAGTTTCAAATCCGGAAACATACCGTGAAACTTTTCTCCTCAAATCGTGAACGTTTTTTCAAATTTGCGAAACACGTGAACCTTTTTCCAACTGAATGGACTTTTTGAAATCCGTGAACTTTTTGTGAACTTGTAAACACTTTTGTTTGTGAACTATTTTCAAATCCATGAACTTTGTTTGAACCCGTGAACCTTTTTTAGTTCGTGATTTTTTCTTGAATTCCGTAAAAAATAATAACTCGTGAACTATTTTGAGTTCATTAATATTTTTTAACACTTATTTTTTAAGTCATGAGAAACATTTTAATTTCCTGATTTTTATAATGTAAAAAATAGATTTTCTCGAAAAGTCAATGGTCACGCTGGACCGATCAACAACCATCGGTCCACCGGGACCATAAAACCGAGGAAAACGGATATTCTGATTGAGCGTTCGGCTCCTTGTGTGGGCCGGGCCATGAGTACGCGTGGCTGTTGGTTACCGTCCCTTTCCTCGAATTGGGCTGGCCCAGCGCAGGATCCCTCTTTCGATATTGGGAAAGTTTGCTAGGACCATCGCAAACCAATTGTGTTTCATTGTTCTAAAAAAACAATTGTGTTTCAAGATTTTTTTTCATGTCTTTTTTTCATGTTTTAATTTTTGTTTTCCTTGTCTTTTTATCATGTTTCTTTTATTTATTTTTGAGTTTTATTTTTTATTTCTCAAACATTTTTTAAATTGTGAACAGCATTTTTAAAACCATGAACATTTTCTGTTCATAAAATTCAAATATTGTTAAAAAAAACTAGAAAATGATTATCTTATTCAATGTTCATCCAATTCCAATATTGTTCATAATATTCAAAAAAAATATATCAAATTCACATTTTTTAATCAAATACAAAAAAATCATCACAACTCAAGAATGGTCATCATATTTGTTTTAGAAAATATCCAGTTCGTACAATTCAAGATTTGTTCATAAAATACACAAAAATGTTGATGTTTAGAGATTCGTGATTTATTTTGACTATGTAAACATTAGATGAAATTAGATGAATATTTGTTTATGTCATGGACATGTTTATTAAAATTATTGAACATTTTTAGAAGTGGAATATTATTATTTGAAATTGGTAAACACATTGAAATCCATAAATATTCTTTAAATCTTAGGAGTTTTTAGAAAAAGTTATGAACATTTTTCGGAAATACTAAATTTACTTTAAAGAACCAAAAAAGAAACAAAAAATGAAAAGCAAAAAACAAAAGAGAAACGAAAAAAGGGTGCCCGCCCCGTGCATGGGCCGGCCTAGAAGGGCGTGCGGGGGAGTGTGGATGTGTGTTTCGGTGTTCGCATTACGCTGTTCGGTAAAAAGGAGGTCCCCTTTGGAGGGAGCTTCTACTTCCCGCTTTTGGCAAGTCCTAACAATGGCTCGCCCGCTACGCGTGGGTACTGGCCAGGTCAAAAACAATACGGCTAGAGTGCATGTCTCTCTTCGTAGCTAGTAACACACTTTCTTCTATCTGAGATGGGGTCTCTTTCCTAGGACAAGCCATGGGTGGTATTGCATGTTCCTGCCTAGGAGTATAAAAACTTAACGTTGATGGAGCAATGGTGACATTTGAAAATAGAGGAGTCGCGGCAGTAATTTGACGAGATGAGCAAGGACATTATCTTGGCTCTTCTTCGATCACACTACGAGGTGTTTCTGATTCTCCATCTCTTGAAGCATTGGCCTATAGAGAGGCTATGGCCTTGGCAAATGACTTGATGATCACCAAGATCCTTGTATCTTCTAATTAGAAAACGGTGGTGAACAACATTAGTTGTGACACAGACGTGAAATCCACCATCAAGGAAATAAAGAAGATTGCAGAAGAGTTTGAAGTTTGTAATTTTATTCATGACAATAGTAGGAATTTTGAAGCAGAAAACTTAGCTAAATTTGGCTTTCTTTGGTGTTGGTTAGACATGCCTGGTTGTTGCAGCCACACACCCACATGATTTGCAACAATTCCTTTGCACCTCGTTAATCAATAAAGAAGCACCGTTTCACCTCCACAAAAAAACTTCCTTCCACTAAAAAAACGCACATCCCAATAAAGCAACACACTTCCTCTAGAAGAAAAAAAAGTGGCCAGCAACACACTTAGCTCAAATAACAAAAGGTCAATGGTTTTTTCTCTTCCGTTTTTTGCATTTTGTTTTGGTTTTCTCCATGCTTTTGGGTCAAAATAGTGTGCTTTTAAAAAAACAAAAATAGATGTTGATGTACGTCATTTTTTTCCAAGGATATTAAAAATGGTCGTCTCTTTTGTAAAAACTATTCACGACATTTAATAAAATTGTTCGCCCGTTTCGAAAAAATGTCCATGACATTTAAGAAAAATGTTAATAGAGTGTAAAAAAATGTTCATGCATTTTTTGTTAAAAACATTCATAGCATTAAAACAATGTATGTAACATTTAAAGAGCGTTTACACATTAAAACAATGCTTGTGTCATTCTAAAATAATGTTTATGTAATGTAAAAAATGTTTTGTGCCATTCAAAAAAATTGTTCATGCTTTTAAAACATATGTTCATGATATTTAAAAAAAATACAATCTGAAGAAAAGTTTTGCTTAATTCAGCAAAATGTTTCGTACCTGTCAAAATAAATGTATGTGGCATTTAGGAAAATGTTCAATCATTACAAAAATATGTTCACAAACTGTTTAAAAAAAGTTTGTGTAGTTTAAAAATAATATTTCATGTCACTAAAACATGTTTAACATATATTTACAAAATATGAAGAAAAATGTTGAATGTGTATATAAAAATATACAATGTGTATTAAAACGAATAGACATGTGTTGAAGCAAAGTGGAATAATATAAATGAAGAAAAAAAATACAGAAAACTGAAACCCGACAGAAAACCAATAACTAACACAAAAACACAGAAAAAAAATCGGGCTCCTCAGGCCATGAGCCCTTACTGGGTCGACTTAGGACTTAGGACTCGTGATAAGCAATAAGTGGGTCGACCAGTTGGTTTTTTCTTTTACATATAAGAACCAGAAAACACGGAAATGCAAAAAATAAACATGGATGAAAACAAACAGAAAAACAAAGAACCATGAACTGTGAACACGACTGTTTTTGTACTCCCTCTGTAGGGACCTTAAACGTATTATATTTGTTTAAAGAGCTAGTACCATCCAAAAAATGTAAATGGTTCTTGATTTTTCTGTCTATTTTTCCCCATCTTTTTTTCACTTCTTGGTTTTCGGATTCTTCTTTGTTAATTTCATTTTTCATAATTTATTTCTTTTATAATTTCTTTTTAAATTTTCAACTTTATGTATACCATTTTATTTATTTTTATTTTCCTTACATTCCTTTTGTTTCCAATTTGTATCTCCTTTCTTTCATGCTTCCTAGTATTTACCTTTTTCATTTCTGTTTCTTTTTAACATAAAGGTGGTTCTTTTTCACAAATACACCTGAATACTTTACATTTTGAATGTATGTCAATATTTTTCTGAATAAACATTGAACAATTTCTTAACTATGCAATTACATTCTTCAATTTTTTTAAAATTTTCTTTCTTTCCGTTGCCATATTTCTTGTTTCCTGTTCTTTGATTTATTTAAAAAAACTTTTTTTTATTTTTTTTCGTCGTCTATCAAAAAAATCATAGTATATTAAAAAAAATTGTTTCATGTATTTTTTATAACGTTCAACATGTTGTTAAAAATGATTATCATCAATTCACAATTTTTTCATTATGTGCATCAAAAATATTGATCGTGTATTGTTCAAATGTTCATCGTGCATTTTTAAGAAATTTGGCCGTCTATGTAGAAAATTGTTATCGTGTATTTAGAGAAGGCTTATCATGTATTTAATATATCCTGATCACGCATTTTATAAAAACAAAATAAAATGTGTGTGTTAAAAGTGTGTGAGCATTTAGAAAAAATACTTGCACACTTTTTCAAAGTTCTTCATTTCAACTCTTTCCTGTTAATTATTACTTTCTAGAAAAAAATCAATTTTAATTTTTTGTTCTTCTTTTGAAATGTTCATCATGTATTATTAAAAGATTTTGAAGTCTATGTAAAAATGTTTACAATGTATTTCAAAAATGACCATCATGTATTTTTTTATCAAAAAAGTCATTGTGCATTTAAAAAATATATGAGCACCTGAATAAAATAAGTGAAGACTTTTATAGTTTTGCACCAAATATATATACACATGTATATTTGTGTTCTTTCAATGTCTGGCGGTCTTTCTATTATTGCATTTCTAAATTAGATATTTTTTTCATTCGATAAACATCGTACAAATGCATACGCTCTCAACACGCATGCACATTTTTCACATCTATGAATTCACACGCGTGGCCCTACCCATTTTAGCACCTTCTAGAGACTGCGTTGGCAGATTTTGGGATTGAGGAATTCGCCACAGGCACCTTGTTGTTGATGGGCACACTCATTGAAAGAATAGCGCTGCCAGATTGAAATAAATCCAGAATTTACGTGAGCATCTGCGTCAAGTCTAGTACTTTGATTCCATCAAAAGGAGCCTAACCATCTAAGACAAACATAGTTCGCATCTATACAAACTTCGATAAAATAAAAGAAATTAACAATGACGTGTGGTGGGATATTAGATAAAAACAATAATATGTGGTGTGCTATGCTCGAGTGCGACTGACTAATGGGGCCGATTCAGGGGCAATGACGATGTCCTAGCGCATGGGACCCTACCACTTCAATTCCGTGTTTGGTGGGCTGAGCTGAGGATCCATAGGTCGGTTCTATCCTCGGCCACATTGGGCGGCCCCTGACGTTTCGTACGGAAGACTCCGAAGTGCTTGTTGTACAAGCCAAAGATACGGGATCCGTGGAGGACTATGCCTCCACCCACGTAGTCGGCTAGGATCTATAACCCCAGGATCCCCGATATGTTATAAAAGACGAGGTCTTGGATAGTCAGTAGATCATCATCCAATCCCTTGGTTCATACTTGTGCTTGTACACCCATTTCGCAATAAACACAAGTAGGAGTAGGGTATTATCTTGATTGTGAGGGACCGGACCTGGGTAAAAAGCCGCCACCTATTACCATCCAGCCTAATCACCTCTCTAGGATACCCTACTGAGGGATCTATAGGAATCATCTCCAAAAGTGGTGACCCATGCATGTCATGTTAGGTGAACCTAGAGCGTTGATGGTTTCTCTGATCAAGTCTCATGAGATCTACGCGTCGGGATATATCTTTGTTTTTGGCGCCGCGACCATCGTCGCCGAGTCGAATGGCTACCTTACCTAGGTCGAGAATTTTGTCTCAACCCGAATCATCAGATTCAGCAATCTAAAGTACTCCGCGGATTCCCGTGGGGACCTGATACTCCAGGGCTTGGTGGCGTGTCGGGCCAAGGAACGGCAAGAAGAGAACATCAAAGATCTGACTGATGTGCTTGTGGGTACAAATGAAGAGATAGAAGACGAGAGGGAGGAGTCCAGTAAGTCTACAAGCATGCCGGCCATCGGCCGTAGTGCCATTACGCTTGTGGAAGGCAACCTCGATACAAGAGTGTTACATAGTGGACACCCCAAACGCAAACCAAGACACCTACTCGAACTATTTGGAGCATAGAGGACAACCCAGAGCATCGTGAGGAGGGGGAGATACCGCCATCGCCAAGCATGTTCAACGACCGTGATCGCCGGGATCTTGACATGCCTTTGGGTAGCTCAGATCATGCTCGACACAAGATATATATGCCAGTAGTTAAGGTGGCCAGGGACCACCAGCGCATGTCCGAGAGGGCTTACGAGATCGATGATGCTTAGGAGCAGCTCCATGCTTACGACAAAGAATTAAAAGCTATCCATACAAAACCATGATCGTGCTCGCCATGAAGAGCAGATGGGTGAAGTAAGACATGAAGAATGCTACGGAGCCCAGCTCAACCTCTTGCTGCACGCGGCTACCCGGGAACTCGCTGGAGTCAGACTTCCCCGAGGACACATGAACAGAAAGTGGAAATCGCCATGGGAATTCTGAATACAACGGTGCACCAGCAAAATAGTTCGCCCAATCCAAGAGCCCAATGGAAACATCTGGCAGCTCGGGTTCCCGACATACTAGTAAATCAAGCTACCGCCACCACTATCCACACCCGACTCCGGCTGGTGACTGGGCTCCTCGGATGATCTACTAGCCTAAATCCGCCCGAGGGCAAACCACCCCCAGACGTGACTTCCTTTGGAGAGGACAGCTTCACTCGGTGTCCAGGAAAAGGACAAGTACCAGCATGCCTTCACCAAGATGACTATGCAACCTCCCCGAATGATGCACGTTACACCGTAGATGCCATCCATTAAACAACTACGGGTCCATGTATGATTATCAGATTGATCATTACATTAATAATTCTGTTGGGGGATTTGGGGAAGTTCTCTCTTGGTACAACCCACGTCAGGATCGTAGATATGTGCTGCTCAAAGTCAGGGTGATACACATGAGATTGATCCCCAAAAGTTTTGTTGTGCGCCAACTTGGAGGTCCACGAGAGTGTTGGACTGTGCAGGTAACAATCTTGTGTAGCAGTGACTGGAATGCAAATCTTCTGGAGGTACCTCCCGCTGGTGAGGAGCAGCCGCCACCAGAAGGCAACCCCCACCCCATATACGACCCTGATCTGACTGCGGAGCATCTCTATTAGCAACATGTGAATAATTGGTTTGCTCAGAATGGTGAAACTAATGCTGCTGACAACAATGGTGATCCCGAAGAGGTGCAAATTGAAGAAGCACAACCTAATGGTGGATGGGGGGTTTGACCTGAACCCTCTGCCCCACCAATGCCCCCTGCACTAGTTAACTATCAAGCTTGGTTGACAACGAATGGTCTGCACGTACAAGATGGCATTGAACCTTCTTAGAACACAGTTGACATTCCGGGCATGGCATGGAATGATTCAATCAATGTAATCAATAGTTCAAGTTCTGAAAATTCCCTAAACGACATTGCTGTTTTTGGTCTGACTATGCATAATGAGGTGCAGACACACTACAACAACTCTGCAAGTGTTAACTCTGTGGCTATCTCAGTTAATCTGCATAATAGTGGCATCATTTTCAGTCTGTTTGTCGAAGGGGATATCATCTCATCTATGTTGTTCAATGACCCAATTCCTGCCCAGCAACTCAACTTCATTTTAGTGGGGGGCCTGCGACCCCCTTTGGCCACTTTCGATCCTTGGAATGGCAGGTATGGTCTGTTTTCAGACAACTTTCAGGTGGATGTTCAGATCACACATGGGACATATGGCCTCAAATTCAATACGACCCATTCATCTATTGACTCTATGATTATGGAACAATCATCAGTTGTAATTGAAGAGCTCCAGCAAAGTTCTGATGACCCTACAACCCCCTCCCCTTTAGAAGGAAATGCCTCTGGTAGCTCCACGGCTATGGGACATGATACATGCATTGATATGCATATGGATACACAGTAAACTACTATTACTGACATCCAGAGCACTCTTGTCAGTGTAACAACAACTTCTGAACCTCTACTTGAACCACTGTCAGATAATGTGCATGATGTGAACATTGAGGCCATCTCTGAACTTCCATTGGCACATCTGTCAGGAGAAGGGAAATCTAAAACTAAAGTTGTCCCTCCTGCGCGCCGGGGCAAAATGTAGGCCCCCTGGACACTACCAATCTTCGTCGCAGTGCCAGAGCAAATAAGTATGATTTCGGGTGCCGCAACCTTCAGACAATAAGCAGTACAAGACCTAGGTCAAGCCACGTGTGATTCTTGCGGCTCCAAGATCCATGCCACCTCCAACTCCCATCCCAATCATGAAAGCGTTTGGCACTCGGCTGTGTGCGATTCGCGAAGATGAGCTCACCATGGAGGCCCTGACAACGCCCAAGGAGGCATACTCCTCTTCCTCACCTGCCTAGTGCTACATAGTGCTCTTCAGTGGACTGCACGTCTTTTATTTTGCATAATCCCTTTCAGTTTATTATCTTATCGTATTATGGTACTGTTCCAAAGTTGGAACATTCTATGTTGGAATGTTCATGGTTTGAACTCCGGAAAAAAACAACTAGCTCTTTCGATGCAATTATCTCTGGTGGTTGCTCGATTATCTGCCTTCAAGAGTCAAAGATACCTCTATTTGATCTTGCCATGCTGAAATCTTTATGCCCATGCCGTTTTGTTAAATATGCATATATACCCTCGGTTGGTACCTCGGGTGGGATCATAATCATATGGAACAGTGCGATCTTTGCCGACACTGTCATCTTCTTCGAAACTTCTGCACTAGGAGTCAAATTTACCTCCACCCAATCCTCCCAAAGATGGACCTTAGTAAACATATATGGCCCCTGCCAAGGGGAACACAGAGAACAATTTACCTAGTGGCTATTTGACATAGATATACCAAATGATGAAGATTGGCTCTTTTTGGGTGACTTTAATTTCATACGATCTCGTGAAAACCGAAACAAACCAGGTGACAGTGTACAAGATATGATGACTTTTAATGATTTCATTAGGACACAATATCTGGTGGAGCTCCCTATTAAAGGGCGATTGTACACGTGGAGTAACATGCAAGTTGACCCCCTATTGGAACAAATTGACTGGTTTTTAACATCCACAAAATTGACCTCCACATTCCCAAACACTACTGTCAAACCACTCACCCGTCTGGTTTCAGCTCACATTCCATGCTCGGTGATCAGTGAAACGACAATCCCTCGAAGCAAAATCTTCCGATTTGAAAACTTTTGGAATGCTCACCCTGTTTTTTTTGAGGTAGTTAAACAAGCATGGGACAAACCGCCAAAAATCAAAAATGAAAATGCTGCTTCGGCCTTGTGCGAAAAATTCAAACAAGTGAGACAAGCACTCAAGCATTGGAGCAACATAATTTCCAGACTCTCAACGGCCATTGAAAACACTAACAAAGCCTTAACAGAGATTGCTGATCTCGAGGATAAACGGCCACTCACCACACCTGAATACAACTTTCGTCGCATGCTCAAAGCTCATCTCTTGCGGCTCTTAAACTATCAAAAGGAGTACTAGAAGAAGCGCTTCACCATAAGATGGATTCGGTTTGGGGATGAAAATTCAAATCTACTTCAAGCAATCGCAACTGAACGTTACCGCAAGAACTCAATTGCAACCCTTGTATCTTTGAATGGAATCGCTATGGAGGATCATACATGAAAGTAATCAATTCTATTTGAGGCATTCAAAGAATGCTTGGGCACCTCCACCCCTCATGACATGAAGTTTGACCTACAATCCATCATCAAAAAATGAGAAGATTTGAACTCGTTGACTGCCCCATTTACAACTTCTGAAATTGATGATGTCATCAAACAAATGCCCGTAGACAGAGCACCCGGCCCAGATGGATTCAGGGGAGCATTCATTAAAGCATGCTGGCCTATCATCAGGGAAGACTTCTATAAGTCATGCTCTGAATTCCATCATGGATCTTTGAAACTTGACAGCCTGAACTATGGATACATCAATCTTATCCCCAAGAACAATGCCACGACTTCTATTAATGACTATAGACCAATCACACTACTTAACTATTGTCTAAAAGTCACCATGAAGCTGCTTGCAAATCAGCTACAGAAGATAATCCTCCAATTAATTCATCAAAACCAATATGGATTCATCAAGGGACGACCGATACAAGATTGCCTCGCTTGGGCCTTTGAATACATACACCAATGTCAGGCCTCAAATAAGGAGATCATACTACTGAAGTTGGATTTTGCAAAAGCGTTTGATACAATCGATCACTCAACAATGATGCTTATCATGAAACAAATGGGCTTCAATGACAAATGTCTTGGGTGGATCCACTGCATTTTCTCCTCAGGAAAATCTTCGGTGCTCCTCAATGGCGTCCCTGGCCGGCAATTCCCTTGCATATGCGGGGTCCGACAAGGAGATCCCCTGTCTCCTCTCATCTTTGTCCTGGTGGGAGACCTCCTGCAAGCTGCAATCAACAATGCCTTAAAAATGTTAAAACTCCCTATTGAGGGTCGAGGCAATCTAGATTACCCTCTCATACAGTATGACAACAACATGATTATTGTGATGCCAGCATGTGCACAACAAGCCACAATCATGAAGCAGATCCTATCGGACTATGCTGCATCCATAGGACTGAAAATCAACTTTCATAAATCCACCTTGATACCGATAAACACACCGGCCAGGCCGACATCCCCCAACCCCTCCCTACACCTGTGATGACCCACAAGTATAGG
>CBMN010749742.1:0-10994 GCA_000582825.1 Hordeum pubiflorum | reverse complement strand
ATCGCATCTTGGGCGTGACAAGATCCCATTTTATCATCTTCCAAAAATGTTGGTAAAAGTTGGGGCCAAGACTTTTATCTTTTTCCATTGAGAAGGCCATTGTATCTAACTCTTCCATAGAGAAGAGTTTCAACAAAGCAGTGGCATCCTGAGAGGATATTGTTTTAGAATCTTGAATGTTAAGAGCCATGGAAGAGGAATCAGCTTGTCCAAATAGTTTTTTATAGAAATCAGTAATATATTTCAAAAGGTTATCCTATCCTTCAATCACTCATTCCTATGGTTCCAAAGATAGAATCTTTTTTCCTCCTACCATTGACTTTAGCATGGTAATACCTAGTATTTGAGTCACCCTCCTTAATTTATTTGTCTTTATATATTTGGAGCCATTTAATTTCTTCTTGCTTAAGAAGTTCATTTAGTTGTCTTGTAAGTTTTTTTTAAAATTTCCGTCGTGTCCACTCAACCCAATGGTTTCAACACTTTTATCTATCTCATTCAATTGATCTAACAATTCTCTTTTCTTTTTTCTATAAGCAACATTAGCATTCAGCACCCATCCCCTAATTTTCCATCATAGCAATCTCATTTTTTCTGCCAAACATCCAAACTGGAGCCCCCACTTTTCATATTCCAATTTTTCTCAACAAATTCTCTAAACCCATCCATTAGCATCCATGGATTTTCAAATCTAAAAATGGGGGAGAGGATTTGTTAGCTCCAGTATCAAGTATTAGAGGCGTATGATCAGAAATCACTCTTTCTAACGCATATACCCGAGCAAGGGGTATTTATCTTCCCAATCAGGGCAGATTAACACCCTATCCAATTTCTCAAAAGTAGGAACAGGCAAATTATTAGCCCAGATGAATTTCCTACCATTTAATGGTAGCTCTCTGAACCTAGCATGCTCAATGATTGCATTGAAAATAAAACTCCACCGGTCTGTATCTATAGGTTTATTTTTTATCAGCACTACTTCTAATGATATTAAAATCACCCCCAATCACACATGGCAGTGGATTATCTTGGTAAATTCTGGAAAGCTCAGCCAGAAAAGAGGCTTTCCCATCACTCTGGGCATCACCATATACTGTCACTAAGTTCCAATGGAATTTAGAAATTTTATCAAATAAAAGGAGTCTCACAAAATAAACCCCATTTTCCACATGAACAATATCAAAGGAATCATTATTAATGCCAACCAAGATAACCCTAGCTTCACCTCTGGGTGCCCCATCAGACAAATTATGCAATTCACTTTGAGAAAAATAAGATTTAATTGTTTCCTAAAGCCCAATAAAGTCTAGCTTCTTTTTTATAATGCTCTCTCTAACAAATCTTTTCTTAATATCGTGCCCAATCCCCCTAACATTAGAAAACATCCCTATCATTTTTTTCTTTTTTGAATTTTATTAGCCCCCTCAATGGAGATGGTGTGCTTCACACAACTATTTACTGGTGAGCCACCCCTCATTTTACTATTACTAGAAAAGATCTTTTTTAGATGATCATAGTAATCCATTTCCACGTCTGCATCAGAGTGGTCCTGGTCAGAACACAAATCTTATTAGCATCTCCAGTGTAAATTGGACCTAGAGAGCTTGATTCATCCTCTTTCTTTGAATTCGCTAAATTTTGGAGATAAATATCTCTTCTAGCATGTTCCATATTGGCAATAAGGTCTGGATTTCTCTTCTAACATGTTCCATATTGGCAATCAGGTCTGGATTTTGATTTACCATTCTCAACAGAACATCCAAGATCAACTCCTACCTTACTAGGCATATTAAGTAAAGAAATTCTTTCAGGAGACAGAGACTCATTCTTACCATAATTGTCTTCCTCGTTAGCCCTCACTTTAGCCAGATGTTCTATCTTTGCATCTTTCTTGTCTAGGTTCCTGTCACTTCTTCTAGTAAGCCCTTCCTTGTCTTTGTCCCTCTCCACATCATCACTTTGAGTGATTCCCAATTTGGTACCAAAAGATTCAACTAATTCCTGGCTTGCATTGTAATCCACTGGTTCCACATTAGCATCATTGCCCCGGGTAATGTTTCCATGCATCGCATTTTGGTTATCTTGTTCACTATAGTCCTCCAAATCCAGCTCCTTATTTTCCATTTGATATATCTTCTCCATACATCCAAGGTTGTCAGAATCCCGAGTCGGCTCCTAGAATCCTACGACTTCACGACCCTATGGAAGCATGTCGATCCAAGTCCCACTATGAATCCGGATTTGGTAGAATCCATGTTGAGTTGCGATCCAAATCATAGAATCCTATACAAAACTGTAGAATCCCGACTATGCTATGGACTATGTCCGATTCTACTAATTTATCTAAGCGGTTTATTTGGTTGTAGCAGAATAGTATGCCATGATCCAAACCACTTTTCACATGCCTCATGGCCCTTCATTCCCCTCCCAAGCCGAAATGCTCAGTCACCGACACTTTTGATCTAGCTCTTAGAAACCCTAGATCAAAACTAAGGACCAGGCTTGTCGACGAATGGAATTGGCGTGAGAAGAAGGATGCATCAAGATTGATCGGAGAAGGTGAGCAAGACCCTTCAAGGTTCAGCACTATAGGTCAGCTATACAAGTGATCGGCTATTCACTTACTCTAAGGAAACCTCTCAAGTAAATTTTGTGTGTTGAAGATTTAAATGTTCTCTATATTTCCCTCCCATATATGTTCTGTACATGCAAGCTAGATAGTAGGTTAGCCATGAAAAGATGTGGAATACAACTAGCTTTGGTGTGCACGTTTTTTGCTCTATATTTTTTGTTAAAACACTATAGAACCCGTATAAATTTCTCGCATCGATACAAAATATCTTATTATGGTAAATCTAGTGGAATCATCGATTCCATGACTCGATCCTATGATTCGATTCTGTCTATGCAAAATCGATCCGACTCCGAATCCCGACTTTGACTACCTTGCATACATCTGTCAATCAACTCCTGTTGTTTAACTAACATTTCTGTCAACTTAATTTTTTCCTTATCCCAGATAATATTCTTTTTCTCCCCATGGATCTCTAGGCCTCCTATCTGGTTTTCCCTTCTTCCATCTCTTGAAGTTTCATTATGACTCTCTCCAAATCATCTTCACTTTTTTCCTTCTTTCTATTTCAATCAGGTGATCATTATGAACCTTCAACACCTCCTCACTCCTTTTCTTAATTTTCTCAAATTGTTTCAGAGTCAGACTTCCCAATGCAATGTTTTCTTTGGTGCCACATGTATCATTTCACTAGTTTTGAGCTTTATCCTCATCTCCTCTCCCACGGCATCTTTCTCATCATCTATCAAGGTGTGTTTTCTGTTTTAATCATACCATCCATGCTCAACAACCTCTTAAAGTTCAGTAGTGATTCCATATATCATTAAGTCTTTGTCAGTCACCTCGGTATAAGTAGGTATCTTCTCAAAGTCTCTTACACCCACTTTAGCCCTGATTTTCTCTTGAAAGATTGTGTTCATGTCAATTTCCAGCACTGGCCCAACAATAGCACCTACTTCACACATCCAGCCATGGTGATCCGCCCCCTCGCTCCTCAAACCTTGCAACGTGTCGCACCGTCCCCTGCAACTGCCCAACCAACGTAACATGACATGGGAATAAAATTTGTACACTTCTCCAATTGCATCTCCCTCTCGCATCGCTCGCTCGTCGACACGGGCGCCTTAGTCGTTGAGGAGCACCAACTGCCATGCTTTGGCTCGCCAGATCAGTGTACCTCGCCGGTAAAGGAGTAGGGCGAGCACACAGAGGTCGGAGACCAGGTGCACCGCCCACCGCTGATCGCGTGGAGGCGACATAGACTCGGCCATCCCCCCTGCTTGGCTTCTCATAAGGGATGCCAGATCAACATCACCTGTCATGGGACCATCTTTGAACCTTACATGAAGGGGTCTGGATGACCTCCTTGCCATTTTAATTTGTCGTCGGGCTCGCTCTTTGTAGGTCCTGGGAGGATAGTCAGCAACTGGAGCTTGGAGCCATCAGTGGCAATGCATCCTTCGATGGCTCGAGGCACATGTCCACTCCAGAGCCGAAGCCAGCGCCGACATCATCATCCGAGCAACCCCTACATTTTGTCATGCCCAACGGTGTTAGGCTCCGAGTCTAAGGCCCGCCATGATGGTGAAGGCATGCCTTGCCCCAGAGGCAAAGTCGCACCACGCGCGTTGGAACAGCTCATGAAGGATAAAGGTCATGGATGATATTTGTTCCTGGATCTTGACGAAGCGACAAGCCCGAGCGACACGTTCGCTTGCGATGGAGCTAACCTGGACTGTTTGTGCGCTCGCCAACCTACCTCCCAAAAAGGAGGAAACCGGTGCCGCATCTGACACCTCCAGCTCCAGCGCCGAGCAAATCTGCCTCAACCCCTGTGTCATCTTCGATTAATCGAGTTTATCTTCTAGCGCTACAATCTTTACCAACCGAACAAGGGTAAGGGCGACAGTGGGTGAACATTCTATATCCCGATTTTAACTAGTTGAGAATACCTAATTTTGGTAGTATGATGGAATGTATGATGAACTACCATATGATATATCCTACTCCTTCCGTTCAAGAATGAAGGTGCATCAATTTTCATGTAACTGAAACATATGTGTGTTTGACCAAAATTATAGAATAAAATGTCAACATGTACAATACAAAATAAATTAAGTATGAAAATACTTTTCGTGATGGATCTAATGAACAAATTTGGTATTGTAGATATTCATTTTTTTTTCTAAAAACTTGGTCGAACATGCACATGTTTGCCTTCAAAAAAAATATACCTTAGGGCATATCCAATGTAGACCATCAAACCCCGTGTAACCTTTCGAATGGAGCGGTTCGAACATAGTTTGTCATCCAATGTTGTACCCCATTGGTCCGCGGACTAGTCCAGACTCTGTTTTCTTGTAAATCGGACGCAAACTAGGAGGCTTTGTGGACGTCCAGACCGCTGCCACATACATGCCCGCCACCTTGGACCACCCAAAACCCTCTCCTGTGTGAAGCGGTTACTGCGCATTGGTGCTGGTCAGCGCTGCTCCACAGTGTTAGTGGCGCATTCATCCCGGCTCGGAGCGGACGCGACCTCTCAATGGAGCCCACACTGAAGTGGCGCATCAACCGAGAGCGCCGCCCGCGCTACGTCCCGGTCTCCACGCTTGTTCAATGCTGGAGCGACATGACTAGACGAGACGGGACAAACTATCTACCGCATTCAAACCGGATGCCTGTCCGTTCGCTTGTCGACATTAAACAACTGTGGCGGTCGAGGAACCCACTCCGGCACCCGCATTGACACAACCTGCTGCTTGGCTGACTGATAACCTCTATTTAAACACGGCCTCGCCCGCACCATAGGCACCACAAACACGTCCTGTTCCAATCATCTTTCATGCACCACCTCCACGATGACCATGAGCTCTAGAGCGACGTGGGAGGGCCTCTCCGCAGAGTAGAAACACGAGGTGGTTGGCCTTGCGACCGGCTAACAAGGTCGTCGTGTGCGGCGGATAGAGAGCTCGTCGGAGGTCTTCGACGACGACCCGACAATGGAGGAGGCCTCCAACGATGAGTCGGCACCCTTGCCCGCACCGGTCCATACCGGCTTCACTATGGAGCAATCGTAGGCACACTTTGTTGTCGTCATCGTTGAAAAACAAGCGGTCAACCTCGGCCTCCTCACGCATTACCAGCAGACGGAGGGCCAAATCTACGACGAGTTCGCCAGCAAGAAGGTCGTGACGGCCATGGCCGCATAGAACCAAACTTCATCGAGGAGCGGTGGGTGCTCTATGAGGCCACGCGTTGTTTTCAAGTGGCGGCGGTGGACGCCCAGGCGTCGTTGGCGTTCACAAATGAGAACGCCGTAGCTGCGTGCCATTGGCACCGCTATGACCATGAAGTTGGCCCGTCCACGTCCCCTCCACCTCCACCAGCAACGGCTAGGGCGCAGACTCCGACAAGGAGTAGGGCATGGAAGATGACGATGCCTCGTGTCCCATGTGGGTTAATTTGTGTCTCTTCCTCGTTGGCGACCGCACCTTTAATTCCCGAGGCTCACGGCCATCGAACATGGAGGGGAACAACAAGGACTCTGAGGACTAGCGCAACAAAGATTTAGACTAGGTCAACTTTCAGACGCTTTTGTTCAATGAAAGATGTCAAAAATGTAATTAATTTGATCAAGTTTAAATGAAAATCATCAGTTTACATGGAAATCATATGATTTATCAGAATTCACTTTGAAATATATGCAAGCACGACTAGCGCAACAAAGATTTAGACTAGGTCAACTTTCAGATGCTTTTGTTCAATGAAAGATGTCAAAAATGTAATTAATTTGATCAAGTTTAAATGAAAATCATCAGTTTACATGGAAATCATATGATTTATCAAAATTCGCTTTGATATATGCAAGCGCAGCTATATGGCCGCCTCCCGTATCACTATCAATGGAAGACTGATGTTTTAGGGTTCCATGTTGGAGATGCCCTTATATTTTGGAATGAACAGAGTAGTTAGCTATGTCATGTATAAACTATCAACTACTCCCTCGACCCAGAATAAGTGTCATAACTAAAACCACGACACTTATTTTGAATCGTAGGGAGTACATCATTTGATCTATGTTGCATGATATTGTATGAATTTGAGGGTTTCCATATGAATGGGGCGGTTGTGGACGCGAACAAATAAGGGGCGATCGGGCGTTGTCCAGACATATAAGGGTCAAACTAGTACATTGTGGTTGTACATGCTCTTGCACAATCGCAAGCAGGCTCAGAACCAGCTCGGCCGCTTCTCAGATTCCACAGAAGCCCAGATACCATAGCAGCTAGGTGGTGGATGCACAGCCAATTAAGCAACTGCTTTCAGATTAAAGACAGACGAACATCAATCACCCCGCAACTCACAACCACAAATCGAACACATCCGGCCGGTCTGTGATCACACAAACCAGGGTGCTTATTGGAGACCAGAGGCACGCACACTCACACACGATGAGCTCATCACACCATACATATATCAAACCAGCTGGAACCGATCGAACGACCCATCGATGGGATTAGCCAACAAAATAAGAAAGCGAGCAGAATAAACGTGCAACGAAATCCATCGATCGAACGATCCATCGATGGGATAGCTGCATCCACAGCAGAAGAGGCAACGAAATCCGGAGTTCACCTGGGCAATGTGTGATAGTTCCACACAGAAACAAATAGTAATAAGTAACTACTACGCGGCGGCAGGACAAACGATGGTGGATAAAATTCTTGCGGTTGTTTAGTAGAGCGTACCTAAGGACGGAGACCCTGGGCAATGTGACCTTGTGGTAGCGCGAGTGGCGTGGTTCCTCGAAGAGGGAGGGGTGGTGTCCGGCCTCCTCCCCGTCCCACTCCAGCGCATCCCACACATCCTTCTCGATCTCGACATCCGGCTTCTTCATGTGCAGGGCACGGCCCTCCATGGCCGGCAACCGGCGCAGGCCCCAGCATCCCCTGATCTTGACCGTCTTCATCGCGGGCGCCAGCATCAGCATCTGTGCCTCACATATGTCGCACAACATCGGGAGGTCGTGCAGGTGGATGGCGGTCAGCTTTGGGAAAACGACGCGTGCCTCAGGGTGCTCTTCGTCCAGCAGGAAGACATGCCTGAGGTCACGGCACTGGGTGATGTGAAGCGTCTCCAAGCTGGGGAAGGAGGAGACCCACGCCGGAAGCACGAATCGGAGCCTGGGGCAGGAGCGCAGGTGCATGTGCCGCAGGCCTGCAAAGGAGCTGTACTGGTAGTAGGAACCGCCTTTCCTCCAGATGCAGCGGGCCATCAGGAGATCTGATGCCCAAACAGTCTCCAGAGCCTCGAAGCCGTATGTGCCTGGGAAGACGGTGTCCAGCTTGGCGCACCTCTCCACACGGCAATGCCTGAGGTAATTCCATTCGTTCATGGGCATACTGGCACTGGTTGAGATGTCGTGCAGATACATGGAATCAGCACATCTTCTTATGAGAAGAGCTAAATTATTGCGGGCTGGTACATATCCAAGCAGCTCGGTCTCCAGCCCGTGGCTCTCTTGGGAAATCTCGATGTGGCGATCCAATTCTGTTGTCGGAACCTCCGGGAAAGCATGCATCACGGCATCGCCGACCATGGCATGGACATCACCATACTGCCTTGCAAGAATCCTGTGGGTTTCAGGTGGAACATCCTCACTGTGCAACACGGGCAAAGAGGTGATGTGGATATTAAAATAGACGTCCGTAAGGCTGCCCTTGCTTTTGTAATGTTGTATTGCTGGCCACAAGGATCGAGCAAGCCTGGCGTCTGAAAGAATGGCATGCACCTTCAACCTAAAGGATTTAGTGATATGGTCTATGGATGGCCGAGAATATCCAGTCCCAGATCGTGTGTCAATGCATAACAGCTCCAGTTGTGGTTGTATCCCAGAGCGACTCTTCTGGTCCCATCTTATTGCAAGGAGGTGCACACAGCCCAGCAGAAACAGTCTTCTGAGGCATTGGACTTGCACCACCATGGTTGTAAAGTCTAGTATCTTGATTGCAGTTCCTGATAGGTCCAGCTCCACAAGATTTGGCAGTCCACGCAGAAACAAATTCTCCAAACTTGTGCAGCCCTCTAGGGAGATCCTGGAGACCTTGGTATCTTCTTGGTCTGTAGGGTGCAAATTTTCTGGAGGTAGTAGATTACCAGCTGGTGTCCAATGGGATGTTGCTCCGTAGCCATCAAGGCTGAAGGACATGAGAGAGGGTGGAAGAGTATCAGGTGCAGCAACACACTCAAGTCCACTGCAGCCATCAAGAACAAGCACCTGAAGCCTGCTCGCATTTGATAGGCTGATTGGTACACCTTTCATCTCAGTGTTACCAGACAGGTCAAGTATTTCTAGTTTGTCCATAATTGAGTCAACAACGACAATGTCTGTTTCCTCCGGGTGATGAATCATAGGCTTGGTGATCCTTAGCTTATGAAGGTGAGCTAGTCTTTTCCGTAATTGATTGATGTACTTCCAGCACCTAACCCCCTCTATATTTAGCTCTATGAGGTTAGTCATGAGATCCATCTTTCCTTCAGATAGCATCTCATCCCATTCTGTGTAGCGTACCTCAAGCACAGATAAGCTAAGCAAGAATGTCCACTCTATATCTGTATGGCCCTCTCCTTCCCTTGTCTTGTGCTTACAGTGGTCCAAACCAAGGAACCTTAGGCCATGGCATGTGAGGAAAGCTGGTGATGCGAAACAAAAGGCACAATAAGAGAGAACAAGCACAGCAAGGTTGCTGGAATGGTCAAATAAGCCAGATGGCAGCAGTGCGGTTGGCCCATCTTGTCCTTCAAATGCTGGTGTATGATCTGATCTTTCAGATGATGGTAGGTGATCTGGTCTTCTGAATGCCAAGAAAAACAATGATGCCGTTGCAGGTATATTTTTCATAACACATACTTCTTGTTCCTGGGAAGTGATTGAAATCCAACGACCTTTAGCTAGACACCTCGTTGAAACAGTAGGGCAATTTGTATTAGTTGTTACCAAAAAAAGAGGCTCCAACCCTACAAGCACACGATGAAGCAAAGAAGCATCACACTCCCATTTTATCTCTCCATGCAACGCATTGCTGATCTCCATAGCTCTATCCCCCTGTATTATCCCATCACATAACCAGTAGCTGGAAGAATTAGCAGCCCAACCAAATCTAGTGGTGATGTGGAAATTGTAATGCAAAGATAACTCCAAGAGACAACAATCTGTGACCATCGTTGAGTCAATATCCAGCATACATGGGTAGCGAGCAATTGTTGTAGCAGCCTCTCCCTGCACCAGTGCACAAAATTCCGACTCTGTGATCCGATACTCTCCATACACCAACGCAGCATCTAGGAAAAGTTGGGTGTTTCTTAGCTTTTCTTTTATCCCAGAAGGGCGGCTATGAATCGTCAACAACCTTCTCTTGAATGTCCATATCATTCTGTTGTTGCGAAATTCCGTCATCTGAGGAATACCAAATCTAGTGACATCAACCTCATCATCACTTCCATTAAGAAAAATCATCATAAATCTACAATCCCGCAGAGTGCGATCAATCTCTGTTGCAATACTTGGTATCACATCCCTAGAGTCTTGATCCAGTCCACTGAAGTCATCCTCCTCATCCTGCTTAATGAACATGTCCATTGTTGCACGGTCAAGTTTTAGCTCCTCCGCAATTACCCTCTGCATTTCCCTTCTACTTTTCCATCTCGAGCAGTCAACATAAATTATTCTGTCAAAGCATAGTTCACGGGGAGCATCCACTTTCAATGATAATAGTACTTGTGCTATGGATCTAAGGACCGGGGGCGCCCCAAATCCATCCCATCCATGAAAATATATAACTTTTTTCTCTGGCCGACCAGTAACATATTCAAGTATCTGCTCTTTGGCTCCATCAATATCCCACCCAAAGATCTCCTGAAATGGAGGAAAAAGTAAAGTGAGATCATCTTATTAGAGAATGATTCTTGTCAGACACAGGCGTGCTTACTCTGATCGAGTGCATAAATCAACCAATACATACCATGGATATCTATATCTATATGCATACACAGTTGGGATATTTATATCTATATGTATACACTAGCTAGGAGATCATTGCTAAACAGTGTGTGTGAGATGCAGCTGCATCATGCATGATGGAGCGATGTTGATTGCAAAGCCGTCAAACTAAGTGTCAGCAGAACTGGCTAAGGTGGAAAAAATAGAAAAGGAATTGGCTAGAAGGAAACCAAGGCACCAAATAACTCGATCGTTAATGTGGAATGTGATAGAGCAATACCTCCACGTCCATGCTGTGGTCCTTCCTCTATATAAGACCAAGCAAGAACAGCAACAGCGCCAGCATAAATCTAACCCATCAGTTGACGATTTTCTTGCCACCACTTACATATAGACGCAGAGGGGGAGGGGGAGGGGGAG